>BNST01001911.1:0-123651 GCA_019650275.1 Xylocarpus granatum | reverse complement strand
GATTTCAAAACTCCCATTAATTAAGTCAAAGTTCAATGGTTTTTTGAAAACTTTTCTGCTCCCAAACGTGTTAAATTAGGGAAGAATAGTATAAAGAAATGAATAGGCTTAAAGTCCATATTCCTTTCTCTACTTGGTTTGAAATGTATCTTACTAACCACAAAATACATTACCCTTTTGAAGTAATACAAGTTCAATCTAGTCAAACCAGGAAGTGGGAAACAAAATCCCATGGCCCTGTCCAATCAGGTCATCCACCCCTTAATATCCATCAATCTTAAAATAGGAAAAACAACCATTCTAGCTTCTCTTTTCAAAGTAGCTAACAATAAGCCCAATTCTAAGTCATCGAACTTAGGTGATGTCAAGAAGGTTTATGAATAAAATAACTTTGAAAAACAAATCCTTCATATTGTAGCCAACTAGGTTAGTCGCATAAAGAATAAATTGGACAATCTTTAAACTAAACAACAAATCTAATTCTCATCAAATATCTCTCCACCTTTGTTCAAACCATACAATTTGACTTCAATGGCCAAATAACCTCTTACTTGTAGAAAAATAGAGCTTTTAGACTATATTAACAAACAGATAGCCCAACTTTCAAGATTGTCCAAATCTAATGTTACACTATAAATGAAACCAATCAACCCCAGACCAGTAACAATGACTTTATCCAAGTAGATAGAATCCAACGCCAACCTAAACCTAAGTTCAAAGTTGATTCAACTAGGAATTATTATCCTAGACCAACTCCACTAGATATTCAATATGAAGAATGCTTAAAATTTGTAAGTAGTCAATACATAGGTGAAGCCATTTATGAATGCAACATATATGGTAAATCTAAGTATGAGATTTTAAGCCCAAACAAATTTCTTACTACTCTAAACCCAAAAAACAAAAAGCCTAAACACATGATCAATACTATTCAAGGCCTAAAAAACATAGGAAATCTTATAAGCCTAAAAACAAAAATATTGTTTTTTGGACTTGTAAGAAGCCAGGCCATACTTCAACCAACCATAGGACCAAAACCAAGATCAATGAAATTTTCAAGGGCTAAAAGGAACTTAAATCCAAGTTTGCTTAACTTCTTCTGTTTGAAGAGACTAGTGTTCAATTATCTGAGTCATAAGATGAGCTTATCTAACAAATAAATCAAACCACTAGTGATAATGAGTCAACCCAAAGTTGCAATTGTTCGAAAAACATTTGTAACTATTCTTATCTCAACATGATCAATAGAAAGAAAGTTGATAAACAGTTTCTATAAGATATCATCAACAAAATAGATGATCCATAACTCAAAAGAAAATATTTGCTCAACCTTAAGGAAATCATAACTCGTGAACAATAGGCTAGTTCCCCAGAAACCTTTCAATCTTAACAAAATCTTTGAGAAGTATCCTACTTAAAATTTGTTCAAACAGATGACAATGGGAGAACTTTAAATGAATTTAAACTCCTTAAAGCTCAAATCAAAGACTTGAATGAGCAAGTCAATGATCAACAACTTCAACAACTTCAAACTAATATTAAGATAGAGTTGTTAGAAAACTTTAGGATTCTTGCTTAAACTACATATCAACAAGCTAAAAGCAGTAGTAGTCAACCAATTTTTCCTTTGCCCAATCAACTATTATATGATGATGGTTTTATTCATCTAATAAATAAGATTAATTTCCAAAAATGGCATGTCAATGTTTCCTTGCATATAGGAAATAGTTTCTCAATCAATACCACTACATTAATAGACTCTAGTGCAAATCAAAATTATAATAGGGAAGGTATTGTTCTAACTTAGTTCTATGAAAAAACTTTTAAACGATTGAGTAGTGCCAATGGATCAAATTTGAATGTTAGGTGAAAGTTATGAATGCTCAAATCTGTAATCAAAACTATTATTTTCACAATAGTTTTATCCTTATCAAAATTCTTTCTCAAAATATCATCTTGAGGACTTAATTCCTTACTCAAATTTATCTGTTTAACGTAAACGACAAAGGAATCCATACTGAGGTATGGGTACCAAAATAACTTTCAAATTCATATTGGCTATTAGCCAAAAAGACATTCACATACTCCAACAAAACTCGATAAACCTTATCCAGCATAAGGAATCTCATGTGCCAATTTTACAAAAAGAAATCAATCATGCCAAAATAGAAACCTAGCTAGGAAATCCAATCATTCTGACAAGGATTCATGAGCTTCAACAACTTTTCCAAAAGCAAATATGCTCAAACCTACCCAATGCTTTTTGTGGAAAGGAAAAAGCATATAGTCCAACTCCTTATGAAAAAGATTTTCATGAGAGAGACATTTCAACCAAGGCTAGGCCCACTCAAATAAATCATGATCTCCTTAAACATTGAAAAAAGGAAATCAATGATTTATTGTCCAAAAATGACATCCATTCATCTAAGTCACCTTAGAGTTGTTCAATCTTTTATGTTAACAAAAATTCAAAACTAGAGAGTGGTGTCCCATGACTAGTCATCAATTACAAACCTCTGAACAAAGTGCTTTAATAGATTTGGTATCCTATTCCAAATTACAGAAACTTGCTCAATAGATTATATGATTTTCTCATATTCTCTAAGTTTGACATGAAATTAGTATTTTGGTAAATCTAGATTAACGCTCAAGATAGGCATAAAACTACCTTTACTGTGCCCATTAGACATTATGAATGGAATGTAATGCCCTTTGGTCTTAAAAATGCTCCATCTGAATTTTAGAACATTATAAATGACATCTTCAACCCTTATTCCCATTTCTCAATAGTATATATAGATGATTTACTCATTTTCTCAAAATCAATTGATCAACACTTTAGACACTTGCAAATATTCCTTCAAGTGGTCAAACAGAATGGTTTAGTAGTATCGGATGCTAAGATGAAATTATTCCAAACCAAAGTTAGATTTCCAGGTCATGAAAAATATAGAGGTACTATCCAACCCATTAATAGATCAATTGAATTTGCGTCAAAATTTCTTGATAAGATTAAGGATAAGACCTAGTTATAGAGATTTCTAGGATCTCTTAATTATGTAGCTGATTTCTTTCCTAATCTTAGGACTATTTGTCAATCATTACTCAATAGACTCTAGAAAAATCCACCTGTATGGTCTGATCAACACCCTAAAGTAGTCAAACTAATCAAAGACAAGGTTAAGATTACCCCTTGCTTAGCCCTTCCTAATCCTAGTGCTAGTCTTATTGTGGAGACAGATGCATCATACATATGATATGGTGGGATTCTCAAATAGAAATTAAAGGCTCAACAAAAGAATCAATAGTCAGATATTATTCAGGCATTTGGCTTGGTACTCAAAAAAACTATTCAACAATCAAAAAAGAAATTTTATCAATTGTTTTATGCATTATGAAATTTCAAGTTGATTTCTTCAATAAAACTTTTCTTTTACACATTGATTGCAAAGTAGTAAAAGAAGCTTTAGAAAAAGATGTCAAAAATTTTGTTTCAAACAGAATTTTGCTAGATGGCAAGCTATTCTCTTAAACTTTGATTTCTCAATCGCCTATGTAAAGGGTGAAGAGAATTTCCTACCATACTATCTTACAAGGGACTTCTTAGAAGGAAGAAAAGAGTGATCAAAGATTAAGTGAGTGTGTTTAAACACAATAAGTGATAAGAAAGCAAAAATGAAAGCTCAAGACTATTTAATAAAGGCTCAAATAGGTAAAAACCCCCTGGTTCCCGTTTCTCAATTTTGCTCTCTTTCTTATTCAAATCTGCTCAAGATTCAAGGGTCACCTACCTAACCTGGGTCATTTACCCAACCAAAAACCTTTTCAAGCTCAAAATCCTTTTACCACTCAAAAGTTTTAAAAGAACATATTAAAATCACCTTCACAAAGAGCTTGTTCCAAGAAGAAAAGTTCATCATCTTGCTCAAAAACTATTCCAACTAAATACCCAATATCTAACCTCTCAACCTTTCAAGAACTGTAAATTTTGCGAATTAATCTTAGTGGAAACTTTGTAGAAATCACGCATCACAAAGACCCTAACAACCCTGATCAAATTGCTTGATTGTGAAATTAAAAAAATAATTTGTTCAAGTGAATTTATTTCAATTCATGCAGAGAGAATTCTCTGTAAATTTTATGCCCAAAGGATTCAACTATATGGATTATCAAAATGCATGGTATAATGTATTTTATGTTCAACCTTATGACCATTCATGGTTCTTTTAGTTCCATGAACAATGCCCAAAGAACTTACTTCCATCATTGTTCCAAGAATAGTGGTATTTCTTTGGACCAGGTAGCTTAATTTTTGTGGAAAAGATCACCATTTATAAATGCCCTGGTATCTCAAAAATGTTTGTTTGCTATAAACATTCATGCCTAAGCTCAAATTTCATGTAGACTTTCAAGTTCCATGGATTATGTCTTGGAATTATTTCGTGCAATTCTTTTATCCACATTGCAATCTCTCTTTAGTGAGAGAATTCAGGATTAAATGGCGGGACAAATATGACATGCACAAAGTTGAATTGGTAGTTATGTTGGATAAGGTTGATTTGCTAGCTTATTGAGTTTTGTTGAAGCATGTGAATGTCTTTTTGGCTAATAACAGATAGGAATTTGAAAGTTACTTTGGTACCCAATATCTCAGTATGGATTCCTTTGTTGTTTACATTAAACGAATGATTTGAGTAAGGAACAGAGTGCCCAAGATGATATATTGAGGAAGATTTTTGACAAGGATAAAACTTTTATCTAACATTCAGATTTGATCCATTAGCACTGCTCAGTCATTCGAACGTGTAGAAATGAGTTGGAACAAAACCTTCCCTAATATGATTTTCATCTGCACCAAAGTCTACTAATGCAGTGGAATTGATTGACAAACTTTCGAGAGCAACCAAAAGATTTCCACAAGCATAGCAGATGTGTCGGACGTGTTAGGCAAAACTCAAGACGAACTTCTGAGAGCGACCAAAACTATCGAATGCCTCATGGTGTTTAAAGTGTTTGATCACTCTTTCTTCCCTTGTAAGAACTCTCTTGTGAGATAATCTGGCAGGGAATTCTCCTTACCCTTTATATAAGCGATTGAAAAATTAAAATTTGATAAAATTGCTTGCCATCTAGCAAAAATCTATTTTGACACAAGATTCTTGACATCTTTTTACAAAACCTCCTTGCCATAAAAGAAAAGTTTTGTTGAACAAATCATCTTGAAATTTCATTACACATAAAATAATTGATAAAATTTCTTTTTTAAGAGTTGAATAATTTTTTTAAGCACCAAGCCAAATACCAGAATGATATCTAACTATTGATTCTTTGATTGAGTCACCTACTCTTTGTTTGAGAATCCCACCATATCCTATCCTTGATGCATCTGTCTCTACAACAAAACTAGCACTAGGGTTAGGCAGTGCTAAGCAAGGGATAGCCTTAACTCTATCCTTGATCATCTTGACTATATGAGTATGTTGATCAGACCATACAGGTGGATTTTTCCTAAGTCTATTGAACAGTGGTTGACAAATAGGTTTAAGGTTTGGAAAGAAATCAACTACATAATTAAAAGATCCTAAAAATCTTTGTAACTGTGTTTTGTCTTTGATTTCATCTAGAAATTTTGAAGCAAACTCTATTAATCTATTAATCAGTTGAATAGTTCCTTGGTAGATTTCATGACCTAGAAATCTAACCCTAGTTTGGAATAATTTCATCTTAGTAGTGAAAACTACTAAGCCACTCTGTTTGATAACTTTTAGGAAAATTTGCAAGTGTTTGAAATGTTGATCAATGGATTTTGAAAAGATGAGTACATCATCGTATGTAGACTATTGAAAATTGAGAATATGGGTTAAGAATATCGTTCATGATATTTTAGAATTCTAATGGAGCATTTTTTAGTCCAAAGGGCATTACATTCCATTCATAATGTCTAAAGGGTACAGCAAAAGCGATCTTGTATCTATCTTGGGCATTAATATGGATTTTCCAAAATCCTGATTTCATATCAAACTTAAAAAATATGATGGAATCATACAATCTATTGAGCAAGCCTCTTTTGTTTGGAATAAGATACATAATCCATTGGTGCACCTTGTTGTGGGGTTTATAATTGACGACTAAGCGCGGAACTCCACACTTTATTTTTTAGTTTTTGTTGACATAAAAGGCTGAGCAACTCCAAGGTGACTTGGATGGACGAATAAGATTTTTTTACAATAAATCATTGATCTCCTTTTTACAATGTTCAGGGAGGTCATGATTCATTTGAATAGGCCTTGCCTTGGTTGGAATGTCTCTCTTATGAAAATCTTTTTCATAAGGGAGTTGGCCTATATGCTTTTTCCTTTCCTAAAAAGCATTGGGTAGGTCCAAACATATTTCTTTTTGAAAAAGGTTTTGAAGTTCGTGAATCCTTGTCTGAATGAGTGGATTCTCTAGCTGGCTTTCTACTTTGGCATGATTGAGCTCTTTTTGTAAACCCTGCACATGTGATTCCTTATGTCTGATAAGATTGATCTCCTAGCTTATTGAATTTTGTTAAAGCATGTGAATGTCTTTTTTGTTGATGGTAGACAAAAGGTTGAATGACACCTTGGTACCTAGTACCTTAGTGTGGATTCGTTTGTTGTCTACTTGAAAAGGATAGTTTTGGTAAGGAATGGAGTTCCTAGAATGATATTTTAAGAAAGATTTTTGACTAGAATAAAACTATTATGAAAGCAATAGTTTTGGTTGCAGACTTGGGCATTGGAAAGTTTATACCTAACATTTAGGTTTGAACCATTGGCACTATTGAGATGTTCATAGGTCTTCTTATAGTATTGGGTAAGAATTTTTCTTCCCAAATACAATTTTGATCTACACCAGAATCAACTAATGTAGTGGTATTGATAAAGAAAATATTTCCTATATGTAAGGAAATATTGACATACCATTTTTGGAAATTAATCTTATTGATCAAATGGATAAAACCATCATCATCTAATGGTTAATACGAGCAAAGGTAAGAGTTGAGATAGTTGACTATTACTACTTTCAGCTTGTTGTTTGCAGTTTGAACAACGTTTCTAGAGTTTTCTAACAACTCTATTCTAACATTGGTTTGAAGTTATTGAAGCTATTGGTCATTGACTTGTTTCTTCAAGTCTCTAATTTGGGCTTTTAGGAGTTTAACTTCTTCTTGAAGTTCTCTTGTGGTCACTTGTTTGGAGAGATTTTGAGTAGGTTATTTCTCAAAGATTTTATTGAGATTGAATGGCTCAAGAATACTATCCTGTTGTTCACAGGTAATGATCTCCCTAAGGTCGAGCAAATATTTTCTTTTAAGCTCTAGGTCATCTATTTTGTCAATGATATCAAGCAAGAATTGTTTATCAACTTTATTCCTAGTGATCATGTTGATGTGGCGATAGTTACAAATGTTTTCTGAACAATTGCCACTTTGAGATGACTCACTATCACTAATGGTTTGATCTATTTGTTGAATGAGTTCATCTAAAGACTCAGATGTTTGAACACTGGACTCTTCACTAAGTAGAAGTTAAGAAAACTTAGATCTAAGATCTTCTAGATCCTTGAAAAATTCATTGATGTTGGATTTGGTTCTACAGTTGGCTAAGGTATGGCCTAGTTTCTTAAAATCTATTAAACAATGTTCTTGTTTTTAGGCTTATAATTCTTCTTATGTTTCTTGGGCATTGAATAGTATTGATCCTTGTTTTGGGCTTTTTGTTTTC
Organism: Xylocarpus granatum; assembly: GCA_019650275.1. Taxonomy (NCBI): domain Eukaryota; kingdom Viridiplantae; phylum Streptophyta; class Magnoliopsida; order Sapindales; family Meliaceae; genus Xylocarpus; species Xylocarpus granatum. The sequence goes on along the minus strand of BNST01001911.1, from coordinate 115,903 downwards.
TTGGTTTGGTGTAGTAAGAAATTTGTTTGGGCTTAAATTTCTTCCTACGGAATGGAGCTTGAATGTTGTCATATCCATATTGAGCACATAAATTTCTTACAACTTGATGAAAGAAAACTTGTCAATTTTCCTTTTCTCCTTTTGTTCCTGAACAAAGAGCTAATCCTTCTTTTTTGATAAATGCAAAAAGTTGACCATAAGTTATGAAATTCCATGGTATTGAAACAGCTCCCATGAATTCAACTAACTTTTTGAGAATTCTATCACTAAAGAATTTAGGCAATCCTACAATAAATCTTTTCTTCCATAAAGAAGCATTGTAGTCCTGACGTTGGAAGATATATGTCACAAACACATTTTTGTACCAATGAAAATTTCCTAGGGTTGGACACCTAAGATTGGTCAAAACTATTTTTGAGCTCGAGTTCCTCTTGAGGGTTACCTATGAAGTGGATTCTTATGGTGTGAACTAGCACTTCTACAGCATTTCCCACTTGATATTCTCCTGATCTAGATTACTTAAACTATTGTCCCACCAATAGCATAAGGAACTTGTAAATCCTGCAACAATATACCTTGCTCCTCATACTAAGTCCCTCTCCCCCTTATGCTAAGGTCTGGCCTTACTACCTATTTCTTGGAGCAAATTTATAACCTCATACTCAAATCTTAAGACCTATAAATTTTTAGCAAGATACATTTCAAACCATTTAAAGAAAGGAATATTGACTTTGAGTCTATTCATTTCTTCGTACCAAACTTCCCTAATTTGATCACGTTTTGGGATAGAGAAATTTTCAAAGAACCATTTAACCTTGACTTGGTTAACGGGAGCTTTGAAATCTTAACGCAAATTGTCAATTTGAAAATCCTCTCGGATAATCATGTTGAAAGATTGGAAGTCAGAAAGGGTTTTTTACCTATTACCAAATACGAACCAAGGAAGGGAAAAGGAAAAGAGATTTAAAAATGAGAGATTAAAAATTGGAAATTGAAATTTGAAAAGATCAAAGATTGTGAATTGAAATTGTATTTGGAAGTAATTGAAATAAATTTTTGGAAACACAGAATTGTTGAAAAGGCATGGGATGAACTTCAAGAAACGACCAAAACATCACCATGGGCACGGCAAAGGCGTTAGGCGTGTTCGGCAATGCAAGGGATGAGCATCAGGGAGCGATTGAAAAACCCTGAGGGCTCTGTAAGTATGTCGGGCGGGTTTGGCAGTATGCAGAACAAACTTCCGGGCATGATCGGGACATCCTCATGGGCACGCCAGAGCCTTTGGGAGCGAATGGAAACTCCAGCAGGCTTGGCAAAGGTGTCAAACACATTCAACAATGCTCAGGACAAACTTCCAAGAATGAACAAAAACTCCAGCAGGCTTGGCAGAGTGTCAAACACATCTGACAGTGCTTAGGACAAACTTTCGACAGCGACTGGAACATACCAGCAGACGCAATAGAGGTGTCGAGCGTGTTCGGTAGTGCTCAGGATAAACTTCCGAGAGCGACCAAAACATTCCCACAGGCGCAGTTGAAGTGTCAGGCTCGTTCAGCAGTGCGTGGGATGAACTTTCGAGAGTGACCAGAACATCCTAGGGGCGCAGCAGCGGTGTTGGGCACATTGGGCAGTGTGCAAGACGAAGATTAGGGAGCAACCAAAACTTCCCTGCGGGCATGGCAGAGGCTTCTGGGACGTTGGTCAGTGCATGGGACAAACTTCCGGAAGCATCCAGAACATCACCGTGGGTGCAGCAGAGGCATCAGGGTGCATTTGGCAATGTGCGGTATGATTTTCTAGAAGCAACCGGAACATCCCTGTGGGCACAACAGTGGCGGCAGGCCCACTTGGGAGTGTGCGGGACAAATATCCGGGAGCGACCAGAACAACCCAGCTGGGCCTAGCAGAGGCTTCCGGCACACTCAGCAGTGCACAAGACTAATTTCCAGGAGCAAATAGAACATCCCTGCAGGTGCAGCAGAGGCGTCAAATGCATTCGGCAGTACGCGAGATGAAGTTTTGGGAGCAACCGGAACATCACCTTAGGCATGACAGTGGCATTGGACATGCTTGGCAGTGCAGGGATGAACTTTTGGGAGTGAGCGGAACATCCCAGTGGGCACGATAGAGGCTTCAAGCATGTTTGACAGAACTTTTGGGAGCGAGTGGAACATCCCACGGGCAAGGCAGAGGCTTCAAGCACGTTTGTCAATGAGCGGGAGGAACTTCTAGGAGGAACCAGAACATCCCCACAGGCATCATAGCTGCATCAGGCATGCTCGACATTGCACGGGATGAACTTCCAGGAGTAACCGGAACATCCCTACGGGTGACGCAGAGGCACAGGGTGCATTTGCCAGTGCCTGGGATGATCTTCCGGGAGCTACCGGAACATCCTCCCGGGTGCAGCAGAGGCTTCCAACGCATTGGGCAGTGCGCGGGACAAACTTCCAGGAGCGGACAGAACATCCCTACAGGCGCGCTCGTGGCATTAGGTGCATTCTGCAGTGCACGGGATGAATTTTTGGGAGCGACCAGAACATCCCCGTGGGTACAGCAGTCTGTGGGATGAACTTCTGGGAGTAACCGAAACATCTCCAAGGGTGCGGCAGAGGCATCAGGCGTGTTCGGCAATACTCAGGACAAACTTTCGAGAGCGACCAAAAAATCGCCATGGGCTTCTAAAGAGGTGTGAGACACATTTGGCAGTGACTAGAACTTCCGAGAGTGACTAGAACATCCATGCTCATACGGCAGCAGCTTCAGGCGCGTTCAGCAGTGCTCAGAACGAACCTCAGGGAGTGACTGGAACATCTCCGCGGGTGTGGTATATGTGTCAGGCATGTTTGGCAGTGCGGTGATGAACTTCTGGGTTCTTCTAGAATATCCCCATGGGCACGGTAGAGGCTTTTGGGCCATACTGGAAAGTGCACAAGACAAACTTCCTGGAGCAACTGGCACATCCCCGCCGGCATGGCAGAGGCTTCGTTTGCGTTGGGCAGTAAGTGAGTTGAACTTCTGGGAGCAACCAGAACAACCCCGTGGGTGCGGCAAAGCCATCGATTGCATTTGCCAGTCCGTGGGACGAACTTTGGGAGTGACAAGAACATCCACGCAGGTACAGCAGAGGCATCGGGCGCATTTGCTAGTGCACAGGATGAACTATTGAGAACTAGCAGCACAAGGCCCTGGGTGCAGGAGAGGCTTCCCGCGCGGTGGACAGTGCACTGGATGAACTTCTGGGAGTCACCAGAACAACACTGCAGGTGAGGCAGCGGCATTGGGCAGCTTCAGCAGTGTGCTGGAAGAACTTCCAAGAGTGACCAGAAAATCAGTGTGGGCTCAGGAGACACGTCGGAAGCATTCGGCAGTGCTTGGGACCAAATTTCGAAAGTGACCGGAACATCTCCTCGGTCGTGGCAGAGGCTTCGGCACAGGGCAGTGCACCGGATGAACTTCTGGGAGCAACCGGAACATAACGCAAGCGCGGTAGAGGCATCGGGCACGTATATCAGTGCATAGGATGAACTTCTGAGAGTGACCAGAACATCCCTACAGGAGCAGCACCGGCATCAGGCACATTTGATAATGCACGGGAAAAACTTCTGAGAGTGACCGGAACATCATCGCGGGTGCTGTAGAGGCTTTGGACGCATTGGGCATTTCAAAAGATGTACTTTTGGAAGTAACCGAAACACCCCGTGGGCGCATCAGAGGCATTGTGCATGTTAGGCAGTATGCGGGACAAACTTCCAGGAGCGACTAGAACATCCCCACGGGAGTGGCACAGGAATTGGACATGCTCTGCAGTGCTCAGGGATGAACTTCCGGGAGCGACCAAAAAATTCCTACGGGTGCGGCAGAGGGTTCGGGAGCATTCAACAGTGCACAAGACGTACTTTTGGGAGTGACCGGAACATCTCCGTGGGTGTGGCAGCAGCAACGGGTGTGTTTATCAGTGCACGGGACGAACTTCCGGGAGCGACCAGAACAGCCTTGCAGGCACGGTAACAGCATTAGCTACATTCAGCAGTGCGTGTAATGAACTTCCAGGAGCGACTGGAGCATCATCATGGGCGCTGCAGAGGCCAAGGCTGCATTGGGCAGTGTGTGGGATGAACTTTCGGGCATGACAGAGGTGTCATGCACATTGGACAGTGCACAGGACAAACTTCTGGGAGCAAGTGGAACATTCCTGCAGCCACAACAGAGGCATTGGGTGTGTTTGTCAGTGCGCAGGATGAACTTCTAGAACATCCCTACAGGTGCGGCAGCGGCATCAGACGCCTTTGGCATTGAATGGGATGAACTTTCGGGAGTGACCAGAACATCACCGCGGGCACTGAAGAGGCTTCAGGTGCATTGGGCAATGCACGGGATGAACTTCTGGGAGTGACCGGAAACATCCCTGTGGGCGCAATAGAGGCATCATGCGCATTGGGCAGTACGCGGGACGAACTACTGTGAGTGATCAAGGCATCCCTGCGGGTGCGGCAGAGGCATTGAGCGCATTCTATGGTGCTCAGGGATGAACTTTTGGGAGTGACCGAAACATCCCTACGGGCATGGCAGAGGTATTGGGATGCATTCGGCAGTGCACAAGATGAACATCCTGGAGCAACCAGAACATCCTTGCTCTCGTGGCAGTGGCATCAGAGGCGTTTGTCAGTGTGCAGGAGAAACTTCCAAGAGTGACCAGAAAATCCCTGTTAGCTCCACAGAGGCATTGAATGAGTTCAGCAATGTTCGGGATGAACTTCCAGGAGCGAGCGGGACAAACCCATGGGCAAGGCAGAGGCATCTGGTGCACTCGACGGTGCGCGGGAGGAACTTATGGGAATGACTGGAACATCCCTTTGGGTGTTACGTCGGGGCAGCAGCATAAGCAGCAGCAGCATTGGGCACATTCGACAGTGCTCAGGACTAACTTCCAGGAGTGACCATAAAATCTCTGCAGGCTCGGCAGAGGTGTCGGACATGTTTGGCAGTTGTCGGGACAAACTTCTGGGAGTGACCGGAACATCCCCAGCTGGTGCGGCAGAGGCATCAGGTGCATTCGGCAGTGCATGGGATGAACTTCTGGGAGTGGCTGAAAAATCCCTGCAGTCTCGGCACAGGCGTCGGAGGCATTCAGCAGTGCTCGGCATGAACTTTCGGGACTGACCAGAACATCCCTATGGGTGCAGCTGTGGCGTTGGGCGCATTGGGCAGTCCATGGGACGAACTTCGGGGAGCAACCAGAACATCCCCGTGGGCATGGCAGAAGCGTTGACCACATTCAGCAGTGTGCGGGATAAACTTCTGGGAGAAACTGAAACATCCCTGCAGGCACAGCAGAGGCGTCGTGCCCGTTCAGCAGTGCACAAGCCGAACTTCAGGGAGCGACCGGACAATCCCCACAGCTGTGGCAGCGGTGTTGGGGGCAATTGACAGTGTGTGGGATGAACTTCCGGGAGCGGCTGAAACATGCCCGTTGGGAGGTTTATCACTTTCACAGGTTTTTCTTGTGCATTATTGCAAGCTTCGGAGGTTTTTCCCATAAATGCGTAGAGGTTCCTGTCGCTTTTGTATATTTATCTTGCAGAAAGTCACAAGCATTAGAGGCCTCTTCAATGCACACACAGAGGTTCCCATTGTTTTTGGAAGTTTGTCCTGCGTACTACCACAAGTGCTGGACACTGCTCCCACATTAATGCAAAGGTTTCCCGTCGCTTTTGGATGTTTGTCCCTCACACTACCATAAGCACCCAGTGCAATTTTGTCCTACACACTACCACAAGAGCCGGACGTCACTCCCATGCCAGTGTGGAGGTTTTCATTGCTTCTGCAATTTTGTATCACACACAGCCACAAGTTTCTGAGGCCTCTCCCACTCTTGCGGAGAGTCATTTTCGCAACTTTGTCCCGTGCACTACCACAAACGGCATACGTCGCTCCCATGCTTGCAGGGAGGTTCCTATTGCTTCTGTAAGTTCGTCCCATGCACTGTTGCAAGCGTCGGACACCATTCCCACACTAGTTCGGGGGTTCCAATCACTTTCAAAAGTTTGTACCGTACACTGCTTCAAGTGCCCAACACTGCTCCCATTCCCATGCAAAGGTTCCCATCACATCTACAATTTTGTCCCCATTCATTGTCAAAAGCGTCGGATGCTGCTCCTATGCTCATAGGGAGGTTCCCATTGCTTCTCTAAGTTTGTCCCGTGCACAGTTGGAAGCACCGAACACTGTTCCCACTCCAATGTGAAGGTTTCCGTCTCTTTCAAAACTTCTTCCTGCGCACTGCTGCAAGTGCTTGACGCAGCTCCCACATTTCTGCAAGTTCATCTCATGCACTACTACAACTGCCAAATGTCGCTCCCACATCCTCGGGGAGGTTCCCATCAATTTTTGTAAGTTTTGTCCTGTGCAATTCTACAATGTTGGGGACCCAATCCTTCCCCAACTTTTTTTGTTCTTTAAGAGGATGGCACGATCTCAAATTTCTTCTTAACTTGCTAGTTAGCTATTGAACTTGGGTTGCTTGCATTCAATTGCCTCTAAACTGTCTTTGAGCTCAATTGCACACTAATGCATATGTTGGATAGGCAAGACATCTTTTAAACCTGTGACAACTTGCCTTGGTTGAGAAAGACAATTCTTACTCTGAATCTTGGCTCTTAAGCAGGAGTGTCTTCCTTCGAAAAGAGCTGCTATTCCGGCCCGATTTCTTGGCCCTGTCATTGTAGTAGCCAAGGCCTTTCGCAAGTAAAACGCATATTCAGGCCGGGCTATTCAAAGCATCGAGCAGTACAGGAAGCATCTAAACATGAAGGGGAATGAAGACATGCGCCAATCCAGTGCTTTTCGAACGGTTCAGAATCAAGGCGAGGGCTCTCAATCTAAAGATTGGAAGAGTAGCGCAGCTAGATTAAAATGCGTAACAACTCTTAACCTTGGCTTAAGCCCAAGCTATCCTCGCTTGTAGAATTATTCTTGAACTTAAACTCCTTGCCTTATCTTGTTTCCTACTACCACTGGGATTCACCTTGGCATGTTCTGCTGCTGCTAGAATTCCTCTTGGTTGGAATTCACCAGATACCACTCCCACGCCCACAGGGAGGTTCTCGTTGCTTTTGTAAGTTTGCCCCATGCACCGCCCCAAGCACCAGATGATACTCCCACACTTGCAGGGAGCTTCCTGCCATTTTCGTAAATTCATCCCATGCATTACCACAAGCGCCAGACGCTAATCTTGTAAAATCCTCAAATTCAAGTATCATTGAAGTACCTTAGCGCATGTAATTTGATAATATTTTTGTTATATTTTATTAATTATTTGCGTAGACAAATATATAAGAGAAGCTTTGGAAATGTGTTGGGGGAAATTTTGGGAAAGCCGGGTCCAAATGGTGATAAAGGGCAAAAATGTCATTTAGAAAAATTGATGATAGATAGAATTTGAGACTAAAAATTTAAAGGGTGTATGGTAGAGATTATTAGAGGAAAAGAGTAGTTGAATAACCTTTAAACGACAAGAATTGCATTTTTGCCAAAAAAAAGGGCATTTTGCAAAAAAGGGCAAAATTGTCATTTTTTGCAAGGGCCAAAACAGTCACGTTGGAATCCAACCACCTAACAATATTTGAAATATTGTGGATAATATGTGGGAAGAAATTGAAACTTGATTTGGATGTAAATTCCTTTGATAAAGATGCAAAATGACAAAAGCACCTTTTATGTTCACTAAGGGCAAAATGGTCATTTCAAAAAGAGTAAAGGCACTAAGTGGAAGCTAAACTTAAAGGAAAATAAGAAAATTATCCTAAGATAGAATGGGTAGTATGGTAAGGGGTAAAATAGTAAAATGGTGGCTTTAGTATAAAAAGGTAGAAAATGATAGAATTTTCTCCACCTTTCTTCTTCCTTAGCCGAACAAAGCTTCCCTAATTCTCTATCAAAATTTTTTGAATTTCCAAGCCAAAAATCTCACCAAACATAAGGAATTTCAAGAAATTTCTTAAGGAAAAGTTGTTAAGTAAAGTGAGAATTTTCTTTTGGTGCCACTTTTGCATTGGATTATGGTTTTTTAATTTTTTTGATATTGAGCTTAATATGTACATTGTATGGTTGTCTATATATGTCTGTGTGTGTGTGTGACGTGTGCGTGCCCATCTTACACTGGGCAAGAATTATAGAACTATAGTATATGTAGGTGTTATGAATAAGGTAAAATTATTGTAATACCCTTAATAGTAGTTAGGGTATAAAATGGACAGCCAGGGCACATTAGAGCCTATTGCCAATCAACGTACCAACCACAGCACCATAACAGCAATCCGCGACACGACCAATAGATGCTCACCCTGTACAAACTATTAGGAGATCATAGGCCTGAGTATATATTATAGCTCAGACCCAAGCTGAGGCTAGCCCACCTACAATGACTGGTTTTATTTCATTTTACTCATTTGTATGCTTTGATAGACTCTAAGCTACTCATTTCGTTTATTACATTTGTAGTCCTTGAGAGAATGAGTTTAGAACCTACTAAGCCATTGTACCCTTATTAGAGTCGAGATGCCCGATGGGGATAGGGAAGAGATTGAAATGATCTTAGCAAATGAGCATATTGTTATATAGGGGAGAGAGTTAAACGTAAATTTGATTGTGCTGCACATGCCTAATTTTGATATTATTTTGGGCATGGACTTTTTAGAGAGGTATAATGTAAAAATCGACTGTAAAAAGAAGAAGCCATGATTTCAGGTAGATAGTGAGGATAAATTTAGTTTCGGAGAAGGCTGGCAACTTAGCATGATAATCAGTAACATACAAGCTAGACGTATGTTAAGGAAAGGACGTGTGGGGTACTTAGCTCATATTGTACATGAGAGTAAAGTGTCTAAATTAGAGATTCAGAATGTCCTAGTGGTGAATGAATTTTCAAATGTATTTCTAGAAGAATAACTAAGAATAGATCAAGAAAAAGAATGGAGTTTAATATTGAGCTAGAACTTCACGCAGCCCTGATATCAAAAGCCCTATACCGTATAATGCTCGGTAAGTTGCAGGAGTTAAAGAAACAGCTGCAAGATTTATTAGAAAAAGGGTTTATCAAACTGAGTCATTCACTATGGGGAGCACCAATATTGTTTGTGAAAAAGAAGGATGGATTGCTTTGAATGTGCATTGATTATAGGGAATTGAGTAAATTGGCGGTGAAGAATATGTACCCACTGCCCAGAATAAATGACCTCTTTAATCAATTGAAAGGATTTTCTGTCTTCTCTAATATTGACCTGAGTTCAAGGTACCACCAATTATGAATTGCAGATAAGGATATATTTGAACTGCTTTTCAAACTCGTTATAGGCATTATATGTTTGTGGTGATGCCTTTTGGATTGACTAATGCTCCGATAGTATTTATGAATTTAATGAATAGAGTATTCAATGACTGCTTAGACAAGTTTCTTGTAGTGTTTATAGATGACATCTTGATATATTCCAAGTCAGAGGATGTCCATGCTCAACATTTGAGGTTTGTGCCATAACGATTAAGAGAACGAAAGCTATATGCCAAATTCTTAAAATGTGAAATTTGGATGGAGAAGGTTGTATTTTTAGGGCATGTGGTGTCAAAGGAAGGAATAATGGTAGATCCTAGCAAAGTGGAAGAAATTTTTGAGCGACAAATGCTCAAAAATATGAAAGAAGTAAGAAGCTTTCTATGTTTTACAGGGTATTATAGAAGATTCATACAGGGTTTTGCTAAGATTGTAAAGCCACTCATTAATTTAACTAGACAAGGAACCATATTCCAATGGTCAGATGCTTGTGAGTAGAGCTTTCAAAAGTTAAAAAGAAGGTTAACTTCTAACCTTATCTTAGTATTGCTTGAGGATGGAATGGAATATGATGTCTATTATGATGCCTCATATTAGAGATTAGGCGCAGTTTTGATGCAAAATGGAAAGGTGATAGCGTATGCATCTAGACAATTGAAGGACTATGAAATGCACTATCTAACTCAAGATCTAGAATTGGCAGTAGTGGTATTTACCCTAAAGATACGAAGACAATACTTATATGGGGTTAAATGTAATATTTATATAGATCACAAGAGCCTAAAGTGTTATTTCACCTAGAAAGAGTTAAATATGAGACAGAGGAAATGGTTGGAATTGGTGAAAGACTATGATTGCGAGATTAAATACCAACCTGGGAAGGTGAATGTGGTAGCAGATGCACTCAGCAAGAAGGCTATGGTGTCTTGTTTGGACGCTTAAGAAAAAGTGCAATGAGAGTCAACAAAAGAGCGATTTGAGGTGATAATGGGATGAGTCCCTAGATTAGAAATATAACCTACCTTGATTGAGGAAATTAGAGAGAAACACACTATTGACTTCAAGTGTCAAAAAATTTGTCAACAGATGCAAGAGGGTGGAAAAGGAAGATTATCATATAGTAGGAGATATTCATTGATTTCGAGGCCAAGTGTGCTTACATAAGGATCCAGAACTTAAGAAGAAATTGCTTAATGAGGCTTATGATATGCTTTACACCACTCATCATGAGGGTGTAAAGATGTATCAGGACCTAAAAAGGAAGTTCTGGTGGAATGGGATAAAGAAGGATATTAGAGAATATGCGTCAAAATGTTTAATTTGTCAGCAAGTGAAGGCTGAACATCAAAGACTTTATGGCTTGCTACAGTCATTAAGGATTCTAGAATGGAAATGGGAAGAGATTTCCATGGATTTTATCACTGAGTTTCCTAGAGTACATAAGGGGTTTAATGCCATATAGGTAATAGTAGATCGATTAACCAAAACAGCCCACTTTATTCCTGTTAAAGACACCACAAATACAGACCAATTAGCATAGATTTACATTAAGAAGATTGTGAGGCTGCATGGAGTGCCTAAAACTATTGTTTTAGATAGAGATTCTCGATTCGTGTCAGCCTTTTGGGTAGTTTACATAAAGCTTTAGGTACTTAACTAGCCTTCAGTACTGCTTATCACGCACAAACCAGATGGGCAGATAGAAAGAGTTAATCAGGTTATTGAAGACATGCTAAGGGCCTACTATGTGGAATATCGGGTGTCATGGCATGAGATGTTACCATGAATGGAGTTTGCGTATAATAATAGCTATTAAGCTGCAATTAAAATGGCACCTTATAAGGCTCTCTATGAGAGAAAATGTAGATCCCCACTATACTAGGGGGGATTTTGCTAGGAAAAATAATCTTAACCAAGCTTTAGGACTAAAACAAATGCGACAAATGGTCGAGGATATTAGGGTGACTAAGAAAAGATTGAAGTGGGCTCAAGACTGACAGAGAAGTTACACCAACTTAAAGAGAAAGAATATAAAATTTCAAGTTAGTGATAAAGTGTTTGCGAAGGTTGCCCCATACAAGCACATTGTAAGGTTTGGCTGCAAAGGCAAGTTGGCACTGAGGTATATGGGACCATTCGAGGTTTTAGAAAGAATTAGAAAAGTAGTTTACAAAATTGCGTTGCCACCAAGTCTAGAATAAAGTCCATAATGTATTTCACATTTCTTTACTCCACAAGTATGTTAGCGATCCCTCACATGTGTTACAGTCTGAGATAGTGGAATTTGAAGAAAATTTGTCCTATGGGGAGTATCTAGTACAAATTCTTGATAGAAGGATAAAGCAACTTAGGAAAAGGAAAATTCCACTAGTAAAGGTATTATGAAGGAATCAAAAAATAGAAGAAAATACATAGGAAATGGAACAAAAGATGAGAGAGAGATCTCCAGAGTTATTTTTCTGAATTTCGAGAAGAAAATTCGTATAAGGGGGAAGAGTTGTAACATTTTCAAATTCAGGTATCATCGGAGTAACTTAGCGCATGTAATTTTATTACATTTTTGTTGTATTTTATTGATTATTTGAGTAGAGAAACATATAAGAGAAGCGTTGTAAACATATTTGAGGAAAATTTGGCAAAACTGGGTCCAAATGATGATAAAGGGCAAAATTGTCATTTAGGAAAAATTGACGATAGAAAGAATTTGAGACTAAGAAGTTAAAGGGTGTATGGTAGAGATTATTAGAGGAAAATAGTAATTGATTAACCTTTAAATGGCCCAGAATTGCATTTTTACTAGAAAAAAGACAATTTTGCTAAAAAGGGCAAAATTGTCATTTTGCCAATGGCCTAAAGGGTTAGGTTGGAATCCAACCACTTAACAATATTTTAGCCTTCTATCAAGAACAAAAGGAAAAAAAAGGAAAACTAATAAGTTTACTTTCCATCAAGTGGCAGGAAACTTTTGTGCTCAATATGAATGATAGCATTCAGGCTCTATCTCTTTGAAAGAAATTTAGGCCTAAGCAAATTTCTTACTACATAAAACCTAGGAAGCAAAAAGCCCAAAATCAAATTCAATCTTTGAAATCTTTCTATCTTAGGCTTTGTGTTGGTTTGAGAGCCAAGGAGTTTTCAATAGTGAGGTAGTTGTGGAAGAGATTACTATTGTTAAATAATTTTAGAAATAGTTTGGATTTCTGTTGTGCAAATATCTTAGGATATAGGTGCCAAAGGATTGGAGGGAGTAGCAATGAGAGCTGTGCATACATGGGTAATCTTAGGTGTTCCGAGCAGTATGACCCGAGGGAGGCAGTATGACTGTTGGTAAGCTAGGTGTTCCTGTAGCTACTCTGATTTTAGTTGTTCGTGTTTTGAGGTATTTGTTCAATATTAGTCTGAAATATTGATCTAGAAATTGTTTTAACTTTAGTTTTGACCATGTCTGCTTCATTTAGAAAATTTTTTTAGCTCAAAATCCCATAAGGATCCTAAGACAGTTAGGTCGAGAAAACTCATGACCAAAGTCACCAATTTTTCTCAAAAAATTAGTGGAGAATCTTTGCCTAACATCCCTTATAGTATTATCTATGAGACTAGTGACTTCTTGTTCAATAATGCTAGTAAGTTCATCATAGAGCATGAACAAACTATCTCTCCAAAACGAGTATGAAGAAATGAGGCTGCTCAATCCCCTTTCCATCCAAAGGTATAAGGATGAAGGTTTCAATTACATCTATTATGGATTGATTCAAATAGCTATCAAACCTCTCTCTAGGATTGGCATAGATACTCCAATCTTGCTTATGCTTAGAGATAAGACACTGCTTAACTTTGAAGATTCCATTTTAGGAATAGTTCAAACAAACATTTACAATGGTTCTATTTACTTCAACTGTGCTCCAAACTTTGCAATTAGCCTTGTTGACCCAACCATATTAGATACTTTAGTGCTCAATATTCATGCTCCAAATTCTCAATTCATAAAATATCGTCAAGGATATATGCTCCTCTATAGGATCTATTTTTGTCATTTGGATGGAAAGGGGATTCAACAGCCTAATTTCTTCATACTCGTTCTGGAGAGAAATATATTGTTCATGCTCTTTGATGGACTTACCAGCTTTATTGAACAAGAAGTCACTAGTCTCATAGATAATACTATAAGGGATGTTAAGTAAAGGTTCTTTCACCGTATGATCAAAATGTTTCGGAGCAACTGGAACATCCCCTCGGGCATGACAGTGGCATCGAACACGTTGGGCAGTGCGCAAGACAAACTTCTGGGAGCGATTAGAACATACCCACGAGTGTGGCAGAGGCTTCACGCACATTCGGCAGTGCACGGGACAAACCTTCAGGAGCCACCAGAACATCCCCATGGGTGTGGCAGAGGCGTCAGCCACATTTAGCAGTGCGCAGGATGAACTTCTGAAAGTGACCAACACAGTAGCAGCATCGGACATGCTCAGCAGTGTGCAGTACAAACTTTCGGGAGTGACCCAAACATCCCCACTGGCACAGCAGCGATGTTGGGCGTGTTTGGCAATACACGGAGCAAACTTCTAGGAGTGACGAGAATATCCCCACGAGCATAGCAAAGGTTTCGAGCATGATGTACAGTGGACGAGGTGAACTTTTGAGAGTGACGGGAGCATCCCTGTAGGTGCAGAAAGAGGCACCGGGTGTGTTCGGCAGTTAACAGGACGATTGATTCAATCATGGGGATGATTCGTACGCTCCCAAAAGTTCATCCCGGACACTGCAGAACATGCTCAACGCCTCTGCCGTGCCCACGGGGATGATCCAATCGGTCTCAAAAGTTTGTCCTGCTCACTGCCAATCACGCCCAATGCCTCTATCATGCCTGCGGGGATGTTTTGGTCACTCTTGGAAGTTCATCCCGTGCACTACTGAACACGCATGGGGATGTTCCATTCGATTCCAAAAGTTCACCTTACGTATTGGCGAACGCACCTGGGGATGTTCTGGTAGCTCCCAGAAGTTCGTCCCGCACACTGCCCAATTGTTAAGGACCTTAGGAGGCAAAGGGAGCACGAGTGAATGTGCGCAAGGCACCAAGTAGCAAAAGAGGCAGCAATAGGCCAGAATGTGCACACAGCAAGCATGCACGCAGCAAGCAATGAAGCACAGCCAGGTTCTAACTCAGTCCTAACTAACTGCAAAAATCCAAGCCAAGAGGAACACTAGCATTGGCAGGACACACATGAAGCAATCCGAGCAGGCGAAGGACATGGACGGCATGAAGAACTCCAACAGCAACAAGACGTCATGGCAGGTTTGACTTCAGCAAGATGTACACGTCAAGGAGAAATCTTGGAATGGAAGGACATGCCATAATGGAGCACCTTAATCCCAGAAGGAAATGGCAAGATGAAGGTCAGCAGCTGTAAGAGAGGAGACAAGATAAGATAAAGACAGAAAAAATTAGTCAAAGTAGGAATTTTAGTCTAAATAGGAATTCAAGAAAGACCAAGAATTCTAGTAGAAATAGGAAATAGTAGGATATGGTCTATCTTGATAATGTTTTAGTTGACTTTAGAAAACCTTGTTGACTTAAGAAAATATATCCTAAGTGGATAAGGAACTTAAGTACTAGTTGAATTAGGATAAGGCTGTCTAAATACTATAAATATAGCCCATTATTTGTGAGCAAATGATATGCTCTGAATTTTGTATATTTCTGATTCATTAATCAAGAATCAAGGTTAGCATTCTTGCTTCCATTCTTGTTTATATTTTGGTTATCTTTTAAGAGTTGTCTTGAGATAACTTGGGCTTAAGACAAGGTTAAGAGTTGTCTTCCTTGTTTAAGAGCTTAGGTTGAAGTTAAGAGTTGTCTTCAACCAAGGCAAGTTGTGATAGGTTTAAGAGTTATCTTGCCTATCCAACATATCCTTTTATATATTATTTAACCCAAAGGACAACTTAGGGGACGTAAATATAAGAAAAGAACTCAAGAATCAAATGGGACAACAAGTTAGGAAGGATTTTAGTAAGCGTGCTGACCCCCAAGGTGTAGAAAAGTTGGGGAAAAAAATCAAGACCCCAACAAATTGATGCTCTCATTGAGAGATCAGCACAATCACCAGTTATCATCCTCAATAAATTAGTGCTATGGTGGAGACATCAGCATAGACACCAGTCAACTGCAAGGCATCACGGTTACCATGTCATGTAGGCAGCATTCACCCTTACCACAGGAACAGACCGGGGAAGACTTCTCAGCCACCAACTGTGGAAGAATCCTTGCCTTGGAGAGGAACCAGAATGCGATCAATGACCAGGTAGGTGATATCAAACACTAAGTATCATCTATCATTCATTCTCTTGAATAATTAAAGAGAGACACACCCCGAGTGGCCAGAAAACAAGTCCAAACCGAGTAGGGCAGAAACAGCCACCTACCACAAATGTCTAGGAGGCTGCAATCAGAAAGTCACACAGCACCAAGTGCATGAGGACGATTCTGACTAGGAGCAACTTCCCTCTCAAGAAAAGGGGAAAAGGTGCATGAGTTTTGGAAGCAGGAGGGAGACTTCACCAAACAAACACCCACACCATGATCACTATAATGATTATAGTGACAATGAGGAAGTGTTGGACAGAAGGCCCGTATCATGGCAACCAAGAAGGGTGCGGAATCACCCTAAGGCAGAAACCATGGCACACCACAAGAAGGGAGGATTGGCACTACGACAGCCCCAGCCATTACACACGGTCTAAGGTAAAAATCGAATTCCCTACCTTTGAGAAGGGAGATCCAACCAAATGGATCTCCAAGGCTGAATTTTACTTTGAGAAACAAGGTATTGAGAGAGGTGAAAGGGTTGATTTTGCATCCTATCACCTATGTGGGAGAGCCAACCAATGGTGGCGTTGGCTTAAGGCCACCTATGGCCAAGAAGGAAGAAGCATAGGCTGGACAAGGTTCACACAAGAGTTAGTGAACAGATTTGGCCCATCTAGCATGACAAACTATGTGGGACAGCATGCCAAGATTAAGCAAGAGGGATCTCTAGAAAGCTACCTTGAAGAATTTGAGAGGTTGGCCGAATTAATAGGACATTGGCGGATAGTGCACTAATTGGCACTTTCCTAGACGGCCTTGTACCTTGGCTAAGCCGAGAAGTGATGATGAGGGATCTGAACTCTATCACTCAGTGCCTTCGGTTGGCAAGACTCGTCAACGATGGGAGAAGCATCACCCACAGCACAACCAAGGTCATCAAACCCTCAGACAAATTAGGTAAGGCATCCTCATCAAGTAAGATAGCACCCGCAAAAACAAAAGACCCTCTCAAACTATCCACTGAAGAAATCAACAGGAGAATAGAAAGAGGCTTATGTTTTAGGTCCAATGATAAGTGGCAAGTTGGCCACAACTACAAGAAAGGGCTATTCAACATCATTGAAGTAGTAAGTGATGAAGAACACGAGGAAAGCAGTGAGGAAGAACAAGAAAGCTTCATGGACAGCGAGGGGGAGGCTGAGGTAGAACACTCCCTGGATCATGCGAGAAGAAGGCGAAATCAACTTGCATGTAGTAAGGGCAACCACCAAGCCTACTGCCATAAGGTTATTCGCAACCATTAACTGAAAAAACGTTTTGGTGTTGATAGATAGTGGAGCTACTCATAACTCCATCAACACAAAATTGGTCAAAACACTTCAGCTACGTCCAAAAAAGGATTTCACCCTTTGAGGTAAGAGTGGCAAGCAGACAGAAGCTGAGTGGCAAGTGGACAGAAGCTCAAGCGAGCACAAGTGATCCAAGCAGTAGCAATGCAGATTCAAGGAGTCAAAATAGAGGTGGAACTGCATGTGTTAGCCCTGGCAGGGCTTGATGTGGTTTTAGGCAACTCTTGGCTTAAAACCATAAGGAAGATAATGTTCGACTACGAATCCATGGCCATGCACTTCCAATAGAAGCGAAGGTACTGCATGTGGGAGGCATTCACCACCAATGCAGTGCATCATTGTGAAGTAAGTACCCTTGACGACTATACAGAAAAAGGGCACAATGTTTTGCGGTTCTCTTGGCCACAAAGGAGGAAAAACACAGCCGAACAACATACACATGAAGACATACCAGTGGTAGTAAGGTACCTACTGCAGCAATTTAGAGATGTCTTAGGAGAGCAACAAGGGCTACCACCCTCAAGACGTTATAACCATGCCATCCCATTAATCCACAAAACTAAGGCAATTAATGTAGCACCTTACCAGTATGCACACTTCCAAAAGAACGAGATCGAAAGACAAGTGGAAGAGATGCTACAACAAGGTATTATCTAACCTAGCACTTCCTCTTTTTCTTCTCCCATTCTACTGGTTAGAAGAAACACAGAACTTGGAGGTTTTGCACAGATTACCGGGCACTCAACCAAGCAACTGTCAAGGATTGTTTTTCGATGCCAACAATTGATGATATGTTGGATGAGTTACATGGAGCAAAGTTGTTCACCAAGCTGGATCTCAAGACCGGATATCATCAAATATGCATGAAAGAAGAGGATGTGCAAAAGACAGCATTTCGGACTCATAGTGGACACTACGAGTACCTAGTCATGCCCTTCGGACTATGCAATGCACCTTCCACCTTTCAAGCAGCCATGAACGACATCTTCAAACCTTATTTACGCAGATTTGTCTTAGTTTTCTTTGATGACATTTTGGTCTATTCCAGGAACCATGATAATCACCTAGAACATTTAGCAAAAGTGCTAGAGGTGTTAAGAAGAAATTGTTTCGTCATCAAGCCATCCAAGTGCACATTCATACAAGAGGAGCTTGAATACCTCGATCACATCATATACGATGATGGAGTGAAGGTAGACCAACGAAAAATAGGAGCCATGCAAACATGGCCAACTCCTAAGAATGTCACAGAACGTGAAGGATTTCTAGGTTTAACAAGCTACTACTGCTGATTTGTTTGCAAATACGATGCCATAGCAAAACCATTAACGGACTTGCTGAAGAAGGACGGATTCCTATGGACAAAGAAAAGTGAAGATGCATTCAAGCTGTTGAAGCAAGCTATGTGTGAGACCCCAGTGTTAGCACTGCCCGACTTCAACCAAACCTTCGAGCTTCACACTGATGCATGTCAAGATGGCATAGGTGCTGTCCTCAATCAAGCCAGAAGACCTATTGCATACATGAGCAGAGTCTTAGGGCCCATGAAGAAGGAATAGTTAGTATATGCCAAGGAGATGTTGGCCATCATCCATGCAGTCAAGTTATGGCGACCTTACCTTCTTGGGAGGAAATTCTTGATCATTACGGATCAATAACCCTTGAGAAGCCTCATGGAGTAGAAAATTACCACCCTGGAGCAGCAAAAGTTCCTTGTCAAGTTACTGGGTATGAGTATGAAATAATATACAAACCAAGCAAGGAAAACATGGTGACAGACGCATTGTCTAAAAGCAATGGAGGTCAAGCATTATGGACAGGATGTGAGCCTAATGACGCATGCCTCACTGCCATCAGGGAGCGGAGTAGAATGTATGGACAGAAAATCAAGGAGGCAATAGAGATTGACCCCCAAAGCCAAGAGCTCACGGAGAAGATCAAGAATTTCGACCCTAAGGTTAGTAAATTCACCCTTAAGAACGGATATATTTTGCACAACCAGCAGGTATATGTACCAAACATATTGAGATTAAGTAGAAAGATCTTGAATCACTTCCACAACTCACAGGAAGGAGGACATTCAAGATGGTTCTGTACTTATATGCGGATCAAGTTATTCTTTTGGTGGGAAGGACTTAAGGCTGAGATCAAAAAGCTAGTCTGAGAATGTGATGTTTGTCAGTGCACCAAACTAGAAGGTGGCAAGACCAAGGGGTTATTACGAGCCTTTGCCAGTACCAAAATATGTTTGGGAAGACTTACAATGGACTTCATCACAGGAATGCCTAACAGCAAAGGGTTCATGGTGATATTAACCGTAATGGACAGACTTAGCAAGAGTGCACACTTTGTGCCACTGAAGCAACCCTACAGAAAGTAGCCCAAGAGTTCATAAAAAATGTGGTAAGAATTCATGGCATACCATGGACAATGTTGTCCGATAGATATATTGTCTTTATGAGCAAATTCTAGAGGGAGCTCTCCACACAGCTTGGCAGCAACTTGGTCGCTTCATCTGCCTTTCATCCGCAAACAGATGGATAAAGTGAGGTAACCAATCAAACCATAGAGTAGTACTTAAGATGTTTTTAGCATGATCATCAAAACGATTAAGAGGAGTACATACCAAAGGGCAAAATTATGGTATAATACTACCTATCATGCGGCAATCAAGATGACACCATACCAAGCATTATATGGAAGAATATCCCCGGGAATGTCTAGTTATACAATGGGGAACAACAACATATATGAAGTGGATATCACGCTTTAGTCAAGAGATGAGGTCTTGAAGAAACTCAAGCATGAGCTTGAGCAAGCAAGTGACCGAATGAAGAGACAAGTGAATAAAGGGAGGAAGGAAGTGGAGTTTAAGGTAGATGACTATGTCTATCTTAAGATCCACCCAAGGAGAAAAATAAAGGCTAGAAAGCCAACTACAGCGAAGCTGACTAGGAAGTATTTTGGACCATATGAGGTAGTAGAGCGAATTGGAACAGTAGCTTATCGCTTAAGACTACGGTTAAACTTTAAATTACATCCAATGTTTCATATTTCATTGTTAAGAAAAAAGATAGGAGATGTGAGACAAGTGAATGAGGGACTGCCCGACGTTTTCAGGGAAGATCACCTGGTGCAGTACCCAAAGGAAGCACTAGGATTTCGCATAGTAAGCTATGGGCGCAATAGAAGGCCAGTATGGAAAGTACTCATATGGTGTAGTCATTTGCCCAAGGATAAAGCAACATAGGAAGACTATGATGATATCCTACAATATTTTCCTAATTTCCACGTTGAGGACAAGGTGAGTCTCCAAGAAAGGGGGATTATTGAGACTTTAGGAGGCAAAGGGAGTGTGAACAAATGCGCGTGAGGCGCCAAGTAGCAAGAAAGGTAGCAATAGGCCAGAATGTGCGTGCAACAAGCATGCACGCAGCAAGCAATGAAGCACGGCCAGGTTCTGACTCAGTCCTAACTAACTAAAGAAATCTAAGCCAAGAGGAACACAAGCATTGGTAGGACATGCATGAAGCAATGTGAGCAGGAGAAGGACATGGATGACATCAAGAACTCCAACAATAGCAGGACGTCGTGGCAAGTTTGACTTAAGCAAGATGTTCACATCAAGGAGAAGTCTTGGAATGGAAGGACATGCCACAATGGAAGTCCTAACCTTTGAAGGAAATGGCTAGATGAAGGTCAGCAGCTGTAAGAGAGGAGATAAGATAAGGACAGAAAGAATTGGTCTAAGTAGAAATTCAAGAAAGACCATGAATCATAGTAGGAATCGAAAACAGTAACATATGGTCTATCTTGATAATGTTTTAGTTGACTTAGAAAACCCTGTTGACTTAGGAAAACATATCCTAAGTAGATAAGGAACCTAAGTACTAGTTGCATTAGAATAAAGTTGTCTAATACTATAAATACAACCCATTATTTGTGAGCAAAGGATATGCTTTAAATTTTGTCATATTTCTGATTCATTAATCAAGAATCAAGGTTAGCATTCTTGCTTCCATTCTTGTTTATATTTTGGTTATCTTTTAAGAGTTGTCTTGAGATAACTTGGGCTTAAGACAAAGTGAAGAGTTGTCTTCCTTGCTTAAAAGCTAAGGTTGAAGTCAAGAGTTGTCTTCTTCAACCAAGGCAAGTTGTGATAGGTTTAAGAGTTGTCTTGCCTATCCAACATATCCTTTATACATTAGTTAATCTTGAAGGACAGCTTAGGGGATGAAAATCCAAGAAAATAACTCTAGAATCAAATGGGACAGCAAGTTAGGAAGGTTTTTAGTAGGCGTGCTGACCCCTAAGATGTAGAAAAGTTGGGGAAAATAATTGAGACCCCAACACCAATGTGCCCAACACCTTTGCTGTACCCATGAGGATGTTCCAGTTCCTCCTGGAATTTCATGCCACACTGCCAAATTTGCCTGATGCCTCTGTCATCTGCGCGAGGATGTTCTAGCCGCCCCCAGAAGTTTGTCCCACGTGCTACTGAAACGCTCCCAATGCCTCTGTCTCGCCCACAGAAATGTTCTGATTGCTCCAAAAAGTTCATCCCATGCATTGCCCAATGCGTTCGATGCTGCTGCCACACCTACAGGGATGTTCCAGCCACTCCAAGAAGTTTGTCCTGCACACTACCGCGCTATTGGGGTTCTGATTTCTTCTCGCACGACTTCTCAACCTCTCCTAACTTGTTGTCCCATTTGATCCTTGAGTTCTTTTCTTTGATTCTCATCTCCTAAGCTGTCCTTTAAGATAGGTTAATGATAAAAGGATATGTTGGATAGGCAAGACAACTCTTAAACCTATCACAACTTACCTTGGTTGAAGAAGACAACTCTTGACTTCAACCTAACCTCTTAAGCAAGGAAGACAACTCTTAACCTTGTCTTAAGCCCAAGTTATCTCAAGACAACTCTTAAAAGATAACCGAAATATAAACAAGAATGGAAACAAAAATGCTGACCTTGATTCTTGATTAATGAATGCAAAATATACAAAATTTAGAGCATATGTTTTCCTCACAAATAATGGGCTGTATTTATAGTCCTAAGACAACCTTATCCTAATTCAACTAGTACTTAGGTTCCTTATCCACTTAGGATATATTTTCCTAAGTCAACAACCTTTTCTAAGTCAACTAAAACATTATCAAGATAGACCTTATCCCATTGTTTCCTAATCCTACTAGGATTCTTGGTCTTTCTTAAATTCCTACTTAGACTAGAATTCCTACTTTGACTAAGTCTTTCTGTCCTTATCTTATCTTCTCTTCTATAGCTGTTGAACTTCTTCTTGCTGTTTCCTTCTTGGATTAGAACTTCTACTACGATGTATCCTTCCTCTCCAAGGCTTCTCTTTAGCGTGGTCCTCTTGCTGAAGTAAACCTCCCAAGATGTTATGCTGCTGCTGGAGTTCTTCACGCCGTCACTCTCCTTCTCTTGCTCAGATTGCTTCATGCGTGTCCTGTCAAAGCTGGTCTTCTTCTTGGCTTGGATTTTCGCAATCAATTAGGACTGAGTTAGAACCTGGCCGTGCTTCACTGCCTGTTGCTTGCAGGCTTGTTGCACGCACACTCTGGCCTGTTTCTGCCTCTCTTGCTGCTTGGCGCCTTGCACGCATTCGCTCACGCTCCCTTTGCCTCCTAAGGTCCTCAATAGTTCGATAGTGTGCGGGACAAACTTCTTAGAGTGGCCCTAAACATTCCCGCGGGTGCAGAGGAGGCATTAGATGCATTTAGTGGTGCTCGTGATGAATTTCGAAAGTGACTGAAACCTCCTCGTGGGTGCAGTATAGGTAGCTGGCATGTTCGCACGTGCGTTGGACAAAGTTCCAGGAGCAACCGGATCATCCCCGTGGGCTCAGCAGAGGCATCGGATACATTCGGCAGTGCTCGGGACGAACATCATAGAGCGGCAGAGGCATCGGACACACTCAGCAGTGCACGAGACAAAGTTTCGAAAGTGACCAGAACATCCTACAGGCACTGCAGTGGCATCAGGCGTGCTCAGCAGTGCACGGGACAAACTTTCAAGAGCGACCAGAACATCCCCACAAATGCAGCAGCAGTGTTGGGCATGTTCAGCTGTGTGTGGGATGAACTTCTGGGTGAGACCAAAAAATACACACGGCCTCAGCAGAGGCATCAGATATGTTTGATAGTGCCTGTGACAAACTTCTGGGAGCAACCGGAACATACTGATGGTTGCAGTGGAGGCCTTGGCCCCCAGACCTAGTCACACCATGAGGCATTGTCTACGAGTCGGGTTGTTTGGGAATGCAGCCCAAAGCGGGCAGTAAATTCCATCCAAGGCTAAGTACGGGTGAGAGGCCGATAGCAAACAAGTACCATGAGGGAAAGATGAAAAGGACTTTGAAAAGAGAGTCAAAGAGTGCTTGAAATTGTCGAGAGGGAAGCGGATGGGGGCTGGCAATGCTCCTTGGCCGGATGCAGAGTCGTAAGATCCGGTCTGCCCATCGGCTCGGTGAGCAGACCGATACAAATTGGGGTGGTGGCCCAAGCCTGAGCCTTTGATGGTCTCGTGGAGACATTGTTGTTACAATTGTGGTTGGCAGCATATGCCTCACGGTGTGACATGTGCACCCACGTGCTCCCGGCATTGGCCATCGAGCTACCCAATCGGCCCATCTTGAAACACGAACCAAGGAGTCTGACATGCGTGCGAGTCAATGGGCCAGCACACCCGTGAGGCATAAGGAAGCTGAGTGGTGGGATTCCCTTGCAGGGTGCACTGCCGACCAACCTTGATCTTCTGAGAAGGGTTTGAGTGCGAGCATGCCTGTCGAGACCGAAAAGATGGTGAACTATGCTTGAGCGGGGCGAAGCCAGATGGAAACTCTAGTGGAGGCCTACAGTGATACTGACATACAAATCATTTGTCGGACTTGGGTATAGGGGCGAAAGGCTAATCGAACCGTCTAGTAGCTGGTTCCCTCTAAAGTTTCCCTCAGGGATAGCTGGAGCCCAGGGGATGAGTTCTATCGAGTAAAGCCAATGATTAGAGGCATCGGGGGCACAATGCCCTCGACCTATTCTCAAACTTTAAATAGGTAGGATGGCGTGGCTGCTTTGCTGAGCTGTGCCACATAATCGAGCACTCCAAGTGGGCCATTTTTGGTAAGCAGAACTGGCGAGTGCAGGATGAACCAAAAGCTAGGTTACGGTGCCCAACTGCATACTAACCTAGAACCCACAAAGGGTGTTGGTCAATTAAGACAAAAGGACGTCGGTCATGGAAGTCAAAATCCGCTAAGGAGTGTGTAACAACTCACCTGCCAAATCAACTAGCCCCAAAAATGGATGGTGCTAAAGTGCATGACCTAGGGTGCTAGCCCCTGATGAGTAGGAGGGCGCGGTGGTTGTCGTAAAACCCAGGGTGTGAGCCCGGCGGAGCAGCCATTAGTGCAGATCTTGGTGTTAGTAGAAAATATTCAAACGAGAACTTTGAAGGCCGAAGAGAGGAAGGGTTTCATGTGAACAGCACTTGCACGTGGGTTAGATGATCCTAAGAGATGGGGGAAGCCCATCCAACAGCACCGCGACACGAGCTTTGAAAGGGAATTGGGTTAAAATTCCCGATCCGAGACGCAGCAGCTGATGGCAACGTTAGGGAGTTCGAAGATGTCAGTGGGGGCCTCGGGAAGAGTTATCTTTTCGGCTTAATGGCCTACCCACGCTGGAAAACGGTTCAGCTGAAGGTAAGGTCTAGTGGCTGGAAGAGCACCACATGTCACATGATGTCTAGTGCACCCCTAATGGCCCTTGAAAATCTGGAGGACCAAGTGCCGCCCACGCCCGATCATACTCATAACCGCATCAGGTCTCCAAGGTGAACAGTCTTTGGTCGATGGAGCAATGTAGGCAAGGGAAGTTGGCAAAATGGATCCGTAACTTCGAGAAAAGGATTGGCTCTGAGGGTTGGTCACGGGGGTCCCAGCCCTAAACTTATCGGCTGTCTGCTGACTGTGCGAGCTGCTCCTGCAGTAAGAGCGGGTCATTATGTGCCAGCCGGGGGACGAACTGGGATTTGCCCCCTTGGGGGCCTTCCCAGGGCATCAAATAGTTGACTCAAAACTAGTACGGACAAGGGGAATTTGACTATTTAATTAAAACAAAGCATTGTCATGGTCCCAATGGATGCTCACGCAATGTGATTTCTACCCAGTGCTCTGAATGTCAAAGTGAAGAAATTCAACCAAGCATGGGTGAAAGGTAGGAGTAATTATGACTCTCTTAAGGTCAGCCAAATGCCTCATCATCTAATTAGTGACACACATGAATGGATTAATGAGATTCCCACTGTCCCTATCTACTATCCAACAAAACCACAGCCAAGGGAATGGACTTGGCAAAATCAGTGGGGAAAGAAGACCCTATTGAGCTTGACTCTAGTCTGACTTTGTGAAATGACTTGAGAGGTGTAGTATAAGTGGGAGCTAGAGATGGTGAAGGTGAAACACCACTACTTTTAACATAATTTTACCTATTCCATGAATCAGAAGCGGGGCAACGTCCCTCTTTTTGGACCCAAGGCCCACTATTAGTGGGTCAATCCAGGTAGAAGCCATTGTTAGGTGAGGAGTTTGGCATGGGACGGCACATCTGTTAAAAGATAATGTAGGTGTCCTAAGATGATCTCAACGAGAACAGAAATCTAGTGCAGAACAAAAGGGTAAAAGCTCATTTGATTCTGATTTTCAGTATGAATATGAACCATGAAAGCGTGGCCTATCAATCCTTTAGACCTTCAAGATTTGAAGGTAGCAATGTCAAAAAAGTTACCACAGGGGTAATTGGCTTGTGGCAGCCAAGTGTTCATAGCGACGTTACTTTTTGATCCTTCGATGTCGGCTCTTCCTATCATTGTGAAGGAGAATTCACCAAGTGTTGGATTGTTCACCCACCAATAGGGAACATGAGCTGGGTTTAGACTGTCGTGAGACAAGTTAGTTTTACCCTACTGATGGCTGCATCATAATAGTAATTCAACTTAGTACAAGAGGAATCATTGATTTGTACAATTGGTCATCGCGCTTGGTTGAAAAGCTAGTGGCACGAAGCTACCGTGCACTGGATTATGACTGAACACCTCTAAGCCAGAATCCAAGCTAGAGTGACGCGTGTGCCTGCTGCCCGATTGTCAACCAGCAGTTGGGACCCTTAGGGGCCCCAGAGGCACATGTCATAGGCCACGCCCACGTGATGGACCGACCGCAGGGGCTGCCTTGAAGCTCAATTCCCATCAAGCGGCAGGGTAGAATCCTTTGTAGATGACTTAAATATGCTACGGGGTAATGTAAGTGGAAAAATGGCCTTGCTGCCATGATCCACTGAGATTCAGCCCCGAGTTGCTCCGATTCGTCCCTCTCCTCCCCGAAATGCTACTCAGTTGTCCCTCCCTGTCTCTCTCACTTTGGTTGGAGACATCTCGAGGCTAGACAATGGGACAAGAATGCTTCAATGGGCCATGCGCACCAAGTCCTTGTGCCCGCGCCCAGTGCTCGGTCCCTAGCCAAAGCAAGGTCTTGATTGTGTTAAGGCATTGGTGCATCACCTTAAGTGCCCATGCTTGGTCAGGCGAAGGCACCCAAACGCTGCAAGTGCCTGCACATGCCACCCAGCCACCATTTTTTTTGGCCGAGTGAGTTAGCGGGGAGCGAATTTTCGTAAAATCCCCCAACTCAAAATCATGCATATTTCTCAAACTGAGGTTAGCCGATTTTACAGCGTATGCATGCATGCGTGTGTGCTTAACTGCATGCGGCACTGGGTGCGCTGATCTGCCATTGGTACAAATTTGCTGCAGGTGATGCCCACTCCTCGGTGACAATTACACTGCAAGCGTGTGCACGCTGCAGCAGCATGACTGCAGTGTGGGCGGGGCTGATGCCGGATGCATGAGCCACACAATCAAGATGATTTTGCAGAAAGGAGGTTAACCTCATCACGGTTGTCGAAGCAGTGTGCTGTGTGTGCAGAGTTGATGGCAGGATACGCTGTGGGCGATATACGCCGCAACAGCGATTGCAGACTGGGTGATGTAGGCGGTGATGCGTGGCCAGGCCATGGTAAAAGGGCATTGTGTGTGCGTGGGCACTGCATGGCTGGGGCATGTGCGTGGGCATTGCATGACCGGGGCATGTACGCAGGCATTGCATGACCGGGCCATGTACGCGGGCACTGCATGGCATGGGTGTGTGCGAGGGCACTGCACGGGCGGGGGGTATGCATGGACATTTGTGGCTGGGGGTGTGTGCGACCACTGCACGGGTGAGGTGTGTGCACGGCACTTCAAGGCTTAGGCATGTGCACAGGCATTGCGCGGATTGGGCGTGTGCGCGGCTGGGGCATGTGCTCGGCTGGGCATGTGCTCAAGCAGTGTGCGGGTGGGGCGTGTGCATGGGCACTGCACAGCTGGGCCATGGGCACGGGCACTGCATGGATAGGGGTGTGCGCAGGCACTGCACAGCCGGGGCATGCGCACGGGCACTACACGGCGGGGGCATGTGTGCGGGCACTGCACAGCCTGGGCATGTGTGCAGGCATTGCACGGCTGTGGGCTTGTGTGCAGGCATTGCGCGGCCGGGGCTTGTGTGCGAGCATCGCACAGGCAGTGCATGTCTGCATGCAAAATCCCTCCAACTTTGGGCGCACAGCCAGCCACACCCGCAAGCAGCGCTCGCCCACCCAGCGCAACATGCAGCAGCCGCATTTTAGTTCAACATTTTAGAATTCCATATCAGTGGTTTTGCCCCGTTCCACCCCCCTTCATAATTTTCCCGATTTTTGCCATTTTCGAGCCCCTAAAAATCATAAAAATTATTCTGGGGTTGGAAAAAATGCAAGGACTCTTCCCTGCACCTCCGTCTCATTTTTCTCTACCCCTTTGCAAAATTTCAGCCAAAAATACCTAGTATTTTTAATTTTAGAGGGAGTGTGACAGCGTCGATATGGGGTATGTCTCCTCCTGCCATTTAGGAAATGTCTCAAAACCCTCTTTAGGGGGGCAGGGCTAACTCACTCCAGTAGGGCCCAAAGTTGCCTAGCCATGCATGCCTACTTGTCCACACACCTTGTTGGCCCTTGGTGGGTGTGTGGGCAAAGCATGGTACGAGACCCTCCATTCTCAGGCAACTGGCCACCATTTCCGGTCGCCGCTCTGGCGGCCCCTCCCCCACCACCCCAACTGATGCGAAATTGAGATTTTTGGCCACTGAATTGGGGACTGAGTCCCGTGCTTGGCATTGCCAATGCTTGAACCTATGCCACGAGCTAAAGCATCGGAAGCATAGTCTAAGGCTGCGGCAAACCTTGCACAGTGTGAGGCCCTCCTCCAAGGAAACACTGTTGGTTGCGGGGATTGACCCCCAAGCCTGGGCGAACTGGTGTAGACCTTGTGCACAGTGCATTCCATAAGTCATAGTACAAGGTCTACAGAAAAGCTTACCCGAGTATGGTGTGATGCCCTGGCTGCTGGCAGGCCATGATGTGAGAGGACCGACCCCTATTCTTGGGAGAGCCAGTGTAGACCTTTTGCACAGCGCATTCCATAAGTCATAGTACAAGGTCTGCAAAAAAGCTTACCTGAGTATGGTGCGATGCCCTCGCTGCTGGCAGGCCATGATTGTGCGGGGACTGACCCCCATGCTTGGGCGAGCCATTGAAGGCCTTGTGCACAGCGCATTCCATAAGTCATAGTACAAGGTATGCAGAAAAGCTTACCCAAGTATGGTGCAATGCCCTTGCTGCTTGGCATGCCATGATTGTGTGGGGACTGACCCCCTTGCTTGGGCGAGCTGGTGCAGACCTTGTGTGCAGCGCATTCCATAAGTCATAGTACAAGGTATGCAGAAAAGATTACCCAAGTATGGTGTGATGCCCTCGCTACTGGCAAGCCATGAACGTGCAGGGACTGAGCCCTATGCTTGGTTGAGCCGGTGCAGACCTTGGGCGCAATGCATTCCACAAGTTTGTCCCATGCACTGCCAAACATGCCCAGCGCCTTTGCTGTGCCTATAAGGATGTTCCAATCACTCCCAAAAGTTTGTCCTGAGCACTTCTGAATTTATCCAATGCCTCTGCCACGCCAGTGGGGATGTTTCGATTGCTCACGAAATTTCATCCCTGTGCACTACCGAACATGTCCAATGCTGCTGCAGCACCAGTGGGAATTTTCTTGTCACTCCCAGAAGTTCATCCTATGCACTGCCAAACGTGCCTGATGCCGCTGCCACGCCTGTAGGGATGTTCCAGTTTGCTCCCAAAAGTTCGTCCCTAGCACTGTCGAATGTATCTGACTCCTCTGTTGAGCATGAGGGGATTTTCTAGTCGCTCCTTGAAGGTCATCCAGCATACTGTTGAAAGTGTCTGACGATGCTATCGCCTCTGCAGGGATGTTTTGGTCACTTCCGGAAGTTTGTCCTATGAACTTCCGTATGCGTTCGATGTCTCAGCGAGCATGTAGAAATTTTCTAGTCTCTCCCTAAAGTTCATCCCGTGCAATGCCGAATTGTTGGGGTCCTAATTTCTTGTCCTAGCTTTTCTAATAAAGTACTTAGTGCTTTAGATTTTGCTGATTTTGAGACTTGTATGGACTGTATAAAGGGTAAGCAGACCAATAAGTTAAAGAAAGGTGCAAAGAGGAGTTCAAACTTATTAGAAATCATACATACAGACATTTGCAGTTTCAATATAGACTCATATAGCTATAAGTATTTTATCACTTTTATTGATTATTATTCACGATTTATATATCTCTACTTATTGAATACTGAGGATGAAGCATTACATGCTTTTAAAATATTCAAAACTAAAGTAAAGAAACAATGTGGTAAGCAAATAAAAATCGTGAGATCTGATAGAGCTGGTAAATACTATGGTAATTACACAAAGAATGGACAAGCACTTGGACCATTTGCGAGATTTCTTCAAGAGCATGGGATTGTTGTCCAATACACTATGCCTGGTTCTCCATATCAGAATGGTGTAGTAGAAAGAAGAAATCGAACATTATTAGATATGGTGTGGAGTATGCTTAACAACTCCAAACTTTCTAAGTCCTTGTGGACAGAAGCTATTAAGACAGCTGTGTACATATTAAACCAGGTTCCAACTAAGGCTGTTTCAAAAACACCATTTGAGTTATGGAAAAGATGAAAACCGCGTTTGCAACATGTATGCATTTGGGGTTGTCCTTCTTATATAAGAGTTTACAATCCACAAGAAAAGAAATTGGATCCTAAAACCATAAGTGAATATGTCGTTGGATATTTAAAAAGGTCTAAAGGATACAAATTTTATTATTCATCATATCACATTAAGTTTGTGGAATCAAGAAATGCTAAGTTTCTTGAGAATAACTTGATCAGTAGGAAGGATTAATCTCAGAAACATAGTTTCTAAGAATAATCATTCAAAACTGTCCACTTCAGGTAATAAAGTGATTGTCATCAATAATATTCCTTCAATACAAATGGATATTGATCAAAAAATGGTTAATATTCAACAAAATGATAATCAAATTTCACAAACTAGTGATGTTTTAGTAGATCAAGTTGTTAAACAACTAGTTGTGCAACATACTCCCGAGGAAAATGTTGAAAAAACATTAAAAAGATCTACTAGAGTAAAAAGATCACCAATTTGTAGTGATTATATTGTGTATTTACAAGACTCAGACTATGATATTAGAGCTGTAAATGATCTGGAAACGTTTTCACAAAGCCATGAGTTGTTAGCAATGTAACTTATGGTATGATGCCATGAAAGATGAGATGAATTTTATGTCAACGAATAGAGTTTGGAATCTTATTGAGTTGCCTAAAAGATTTAAACCCATAGGTTGTAAATGGATATTTAAAACCAACAAGGATTCATTAGGCAACATTGAAAGATACAAGGCTAGACTTGTTGCCAAAGGATTTACTCCGAAAAAAGGAATCGATTACACATAAACATTTTTTCTTGTGTCTAAGAAAAATTCTTTACGTATGATTATGGCATTAGTAGCTCATTTTGATTGAGAGTTACATCAAATGGATGTGAAAACAACATTTCTTAATGGAGATTTGGAAGAAAAGGTTTATATGAAACAACCTAAAAGATTTTCTTCCAATGATGGTGAACATTTGGTTTGCAAACTTAAGAAATCTATATATGGATTCAAACAAGCCTCTCGAGAGTGGTATTTAAAGTTTCATGAAACTTATTTCTTCATTAGTTTTGAAGAAAATATCACGGATCAATGTCTATACCAGAAGGTTAGTGGGAGTAAAATTTCTTTCCTTGTTCTATACATGGATGATATATTACTTGCAACCAATAATAAAGGGTTTTTACATGAGGTTAAATAATTTCCTTCTAGAAATTTTGATATGAAAGATATGGGTGAAGCATCTTATGTCATTGGCATCAAAATACATAGAAATAAACATAGGAGTATTTTAGATCTATGTCAAGAAAGTTATATTAAGAAAGTTCTAGAAAGATTTTGAATGAAAGATTGTTCTTCAAGTGTAGCACCAATTGTTAAGGGAGATAAGTTCAATTTGAGCCAATGTCCTAGAAATGATCTCGAAAAGGAACAAATGAACAACATTCCATATGCTTCAACTGTTGGAAGCATCTCAAGTCTGTACAAGACCTGACATAGCCTTCGTAGTTAGAATGTTGGGAAGATATCAGAGTAACCTAGGAATGGACTATTGGAAAGTTGAAAAGAAAGTTTTAAGGCACCTTTAAGAGACCAAAGATTACATGCTTATGTATAGACGAATTGACAATCTGAAAGTAGTTGGCTACTTTTCAGATTCTGACTTTGCTGGCTGTGATGATCAAGAAAATCAACATCTAGATACATCTTTATGTTAGCTAGTAGAGCCATATCATAGAGAAGCACTAAGCAATCATTGATTGCTACTTCCACTATGGAAACCGAGTTCGTTTCGTGTTTTAAGGTCACCTCTCATGGAGTTTGGTTAAAGAGTTTCATATTTGGGCTTAGACTTATGGATTCAATTTCTAGGCCATTGAGGATATATTGTGACAATTCAGCTGCTATATTCTTGGCTAAGAATAATAAAAGTGGGAGTCAAAGTAAACACATTGACATTAAGCACTTAGCAATTAGAGAACGTATGAAGGAAAATAAAGCAGTCATTAAGCACAGCAGCACTGAATTGATGATTGCAGATCCTTTAACAAAAGGCGTGCCACCATTGAGGTTTAAGGATCATGTAATACATATGGGACTTGATTCTAGTATGTAAATTCATTATTATTTATAAAACTCTAATTATTTGTTTTCTAATAAAGTGTGTACATTTATTTGAAAGAAAACAAAATTTGTATTAGACCTAGAATAAACATGAAGTTTATTCATTAAGTTAAGGTCATTATCTTAGACCAAGAATAAACATAGGGTTTATTCATTAAAATTAACACAGTAAAGGTTGTAGTAAGAAGTATCATACATCTATAATGCATGGAAGAAAAGTTATCAATTTTGATAATATATCACCATGATTCATGCATGTTGTTTCTTGTATATAAGAATTTGAAGTTTGTGGGTCAAGTGAGAGAATGTAAATTACAAATTATGAATTCGTAACATTCAAATTCATTAAGAAATAATTTGTGACATCCAAATTATAGCCTTTAACTCTCCATTATGTTTTGTCACTCTAGAATTCAAATTTATAACATGAAACTGCAACATTGAGTACCCATAATACCTCCATTAAGTGTGTGAATTCTTTGATGGGAAAATTCTATAAATTAGAAGGTGTTTTACTTTGCAAAGGTCCCTAAGCTTCAAATTCTTGGTAAACACCATCTTGAGAGGATTTAGAGAGCTTAAAAGGCTTTGGCAACACTCCAGAGGTTGGTTATCTATGAATTTCACAATTTAAATTTTAGTTTTTTAAGCATATTTTAATGTTGTATGCTTATAGTTCATACTCATCTATTGACGGAAGAGGGCCTAGGTTATCAACCTTTGCTTTAGTTATGCCGGAAGGGAAAGATAGGAAGGTTATGCAAGAGAGTTTTCTTGCTATTCTCATTTTTTTTTCTCTTTTTTAGCCCCTGACTTACCTGGTCGAATGGTTTTGTCAGCTCAAGTCTTCAATAGTCAGGAGAGCGGGACAATAGCATTTCTCAAAATACCTGATCTTTGAGACATATCTATCCCTGATCCATGCTTTTGGCTCGTTTAGTGCATAACTAACTCTTCTTTTCCTCTCCGAGTGGTCGAGAATATGTAATATCATATTACCAGCTCCCTTAGGTCTCAAAGTCCACTGAGGAAAGCGCACCTTGAATGAAATGAACAATTGGGACATCTTATGCATCTATGAGATAAACCAATCCCTATTTCAAATCCCTATTGAACAAAAGTCCTATTTCTCCTTTAACTTTCAACACCCTTCAACGAAAAGATAAACTAAGTCGTGCCCTAAGAAGGGATCTTCCCCACTACCTAATGCACAGAGGAAAGCCTCTTTTCTTAATTGATTTTCTTTGGCCGAGGGATATGTTCGATCCTTGCTCACAATGTTGACTTAGATTCTCCATTTTGTTCCAATGGTTAAAGCTGATTAACCATATAGAAGAGTCTTAAATGACCTAAAACAAGTTAGAAAATGGATTTTTATGCTGAATGTACGCTAAGGACTTTGAGAAAAGATTTTGTTTTGTGGGGTGGTTAATTGCTTCTGTTTTTGGGTTCTAGCCCATGAATTACCATTTATTTTTGTATGAAATTATTGAGAGATGAATCTGATCTGTCTGTCTCAGGCGATGGGCGAGATCTCTATCTCACCCGATCGGTTTAGTCAAGTAGATGAATCAAGATTAGTAGTGGCAGAGTTCGAGTGTTGCAAGCTGAAGGATAAACGACATTCCAATCTCACTCCATCAAGTCCCTCCATTCCCATACTGCTTTTAGGAGTTCCTCCTTAGTGGCTTGAGAAAGACAATTAAGAACGCGGTCCAGGTATATAAGCTCTACTTTAGTAAGGAGGGTCCCACCTTGATTCGTTTAAATAGTAAGGGTAAACTTTCCATTTCTATAGTAGTTATAGGTTAACCCTTGACTTGCCAGTAGTATTTCAGGGGAGAGTACAAGCTCCTAAGTAACCAAGCTAGCCAACTACTGCTTCCACTTGCAGATTTAGATTACAACTTCAGATGGCCTAGTATTTGTATTTCACCTATAAGGGAGTACTAATAAGTAAGTAAATGTGTCTTCTCTACTCTGGTAGGTATTCTAAAGCAGGCATTAGATCGCATTAAACCATATTACAAGCATAAGATCATCTTACTTAATGGGTAGAGCCTACCAAGTGTATAAGACCCTACTAAGTAGTAGAACAAACCAAGTAATAACTAGTCTTCTATCTCTGGCCAATCAAGGGCCCATGAAGGATTTCTCTTCATGGGCTACTTGACTTACTACAAAATTGATGTTTAAAATACTCAGGTCTGCCTTAGCTTAGAGACAACGATTCAGTACAAGATTTCCCGCTTTCTTATTTTATTGGTACACAAAATTCCAATATCTAGATTCCAGTATGGCAAGATGATAAGGAATAAGGAAGTAGGGATTCCCCCAAGTATTTGATATTTAGGATCCCTAGTAAGATATCTAGGATTTTATAAGCAAGCACGAAGATAGTGATATTGATTCAAAGCAAGGATGGGATTAGTGGCATCCGAAGATAAGTATTTTCTCCTCCGGCAAGGCACAATCCTTTTCATATTCATACTGAACCTTTTTCTGTCCTTGCCCTTCAAGACAAGAGGTGTAGGCATAGGCAGTAAAGGTGCATTCTTTGTGGGTCAAATTCCTCTCAGTTCAAAGAGAGTTTGAGGTAAGTAAATCCATCAAGGAATAAGAATAGGAAGCAGAAGCAAAAGAGTAAACAAAGCTTTAGTTTGATTTGCTTAGAGCACATTTTGTTTTAGTTAGACACTGGTTAGAAATGTGATTTTCCAGCAGAGTTAGTCCCCATGTTAGTCCATATGAAAGGGTCTCAATCGAAGTTCTAGTTTGAATCTCAGTCTACGTGGAGCTATAAGTGTGGCCCTTCCTACTATCCAAGGAGGATAGGTTCCGAGCAAATGGAATGACCGGTCTGCTACCAACTTATAGCTTAGAGGTGAGTTAGGGGCTGTAATAGTCTTCTTTCCCAGTTTGAACAAAAAGAGAACATCTCCTTAATGTGTAAGACTCGAACTTTCTGATTCACTTTTGAAACTATAGACTACACTTGCATTGTTTTCACTGGCAGAACACAATTGCTCATCCTATGAAATGAAAGAGGATGGAACTTCATATTCCACCTAAGGCGCGCAACCAAAGAGGAAAATAGAAATGCAAGACCTCTCTCATAGCTAATTCAATAGCAATAGCAAACAAGGGTGATTCTGAAGTGATAAAAGAGATTTTTATGTACTAAACTTAGCCGTACAATTTTCTATATCTT
The DNA here is from genome assembly GCA_019650275.1 of Xylocarpus granatum. Classification (NCBI taxonomy): domain Eukaryota; kingdom Viridiplantae; phylum Streptophyta; class Magnoliopsida; order Sapindales; family Meliaceae; genus Xylocarpus; species Xylocarpus granatum. The sequence continues at coordinate 80,394 of BNST01001911.1, read as the reverse complement.
CGATATCCCTTACTACCCCTCACTGCACACTTTCCTTTGTTATTTCATCGATACCTTTTTTGTAGTTAGTTATTGAATAGCTCATGGTTGTTTGTAGCAAAGCAAAGTCTAACTTTCTAACTAAGCAAGGGAAAGTCTTATTTAATAAAAGTGAAAGAAGGAGGTAGAATTCCAAATACTATGACATCCAGAAACGTTGGAAGGCTATAGGTAGGGGATGAACTACACTTGAAGCTCAAGAGTCTAAAGATTGAATCCCTTGCATTAAACGTGGTTGGGCTAGGCCGGGGGAACATAGCACAGGGAGGAAAGAAAGGTAGCCCCAAGGCCTCCTCCATCAAGTTCTTTGTTCACGCTCATTCCTTGATTCTAGTGACCAATTGAATATGAGAGAAAGTCTTGTTCTATCTTGAGAGAGAGGAGAGAGCTATCTTCTTATTGTCTCAGATGGATAATGCTGAGTGATCCATTTTCTTAAGGCGAATGAGACAAGTCTACCTTTACAAGTCAGGACCTATTTCTTCTTAAGATTATGGATGTATACTCGCGATGCTCAAAAGCCCTCTGTTCAGAATGTACCCTCGAGATGAATGGGCGAAGGAAGCGCTTATTCCTAGATGGATGCCTGGGCATGTGGAGAATGATTGAAGGAAATTTAGTAGAAAATAGCTATTGTGGCATTATCAAATGATTCCACTTATGGGCAGATAAGCAAAGCCAATAAGATGGAGCTTTTGATATAGGCATCAAAGCAACAAACCAACTAGTCAAGATTTTAAGAAAGGATTATATCAGAGAAATCATTGTTTCAAGCCCTTTGTGTACCTTTACAAAGGTGTCTAGCTAATGTTTTTGTGTTTCATCATAGAATCAATATACAAACTCAAATATGTGCATAAATCCCTTCCTTGTGAGTTAGGAACCAACTAGTTAGCAAACTCGAGAGAAGTGGAAGGAAGATAGCCTATAATGTGTAAGCAAGCAAAGTCGAATATATTATATCTGAGTGTAGGAAGCTTAGTATAATCAGAAAGACTGGAGGTTAGCAGGAAAGTGCCTTCTTTTTGACTTCTTCCTTTAGCTTTAGAACTGTCTGAAAGTGGAAGCATAGGCCTTTGTACTAAAAGAGTGCAAATCAAAATATGGAGAGTGAAGAGAGGAAGGAAGATGAGACATCCTTCTAGCGGGAGCTTGGACTCCTGTTTGAGAGTTAGAAGGAAGATTCAATTAATCAAATAATGTATACAAATAGAGATGAGTGTTTGCGCATTGATACTGATACAAAGAAGGGGACTAGATTGGGGGAAGAGGAGAGGAAGTCCAGCTACAAATTAACTAGCTCATGTTCGAAAGGGAAGACCTTAGCCCATTCCTAAGGAAGCCCGGGAAAAGGTTTAAGAATTCCTTCAATTGCCTAGAAGTGCATTCAAGGCAAGGAGTTGCTAGCTAATAGAAAGGCTGGAAAGGAAGAATGAGTGGACTATTCTATTACACAATCATTTTAGAAAGGACGCTCTCTAGGATAGAAAAGATAGGAAAGGAATAGGAATGTGCCCATATTCATATTCAAAAATACGAACTATAAGGAAGAGATTTTTATTAGGATAGCAACTCAAAACTAGCTAATAGAGGAAGTCAAGAAAAATCCTAAACCTAAGAGCTCTAAGATTGCCTAGGATTATCCGATGCATAACTTCCTACTAGCTACTCAGATAGCAATCCAACAAATCTAATTCAAAAGAGAAAAAAGATGAAGATGCAGACGATAAGACAAAAGACGATAAGAATAGGGTCATGCTCTCCATTTCGGGTTACTTATCAGGTTTCACCCAGTACTCTCGGTTCCAGATAGCGTGTTCATGTGGTGTCCCCGTTTGGTCTACTATTGTCTCTTCACTGCCGCTAGACTACTTTGGCCCACTAAATGGCACAACCGCAGTAGTTGGCTTGGCTCCCTCTTGCTCTAGTCTACGCTCCCCTTGTGAGTTGCCACTCTCATGTACTGTTATAAACAAATAGACTTACTACAGATAGACTAGAACATCGCTTATATCAAACCATTCGATTGAATGCAATCTTTGATGACAATGACACGAAAAAAGGGATATATATATATATATATATGAATGGAATATTAGAGTCTTTGAAAGCATCTGCAAAGCCAACAACGGGCACAGTCGATCGTAGATCCCACATGATGCCTTGTACCCTCACCCTTACTTGTCTCTCGCTTGTCGACTTGCTTTGAGTCGAGCTCACTTTCGATCGAGGACTATTGGTTAAAAGTGTTTGTAGCATCAATTCCTTTCAGTGTACATCTCACCAAAATAACAGCAAACATAAGTTGTCTGCTTATATCTATCTCTGCTACTTGATCGAAATAAAAGCCATTTAACCATATATAGCCCAGACCCGCGTACTCATCATGGTCGTCCCTCAGCCTCCCGCACCCATATTCCTAACCATTCCTGGAAGAATAATAAAGATAGCTAGTTACGGACGATTTTCTCACCTACATGGTATACAAATCGAAGACTTCCTAGCTAGAGGCTAGACGATATCAAACCACGGGATAGGGAAAAAAGAGCAGCTTTCTAGGTTCTGCCATTGTAGGGTCAAAAATCATAAAAAAAAACTAAATAGAAGCGGGTTCATTATGCCTGATTTGCCAAAGTACCACTGCAACCAGTGCTAACTCCTATCGCCTACTAGCTGCATGCATTATATACCTACTGTTTCCATCGATGGAAAGACCGAAGCACGTCTCCCTATAGCTTTGACTGCCAAAGGTTGGGAAGAAGGGAGGTGATTGGGCCTTATCACAAAATGAGCAAGTTAGCGCCCTGGCAAATCTTGGTGGCAGGTTTTGTCTAAAGAAGAATGTTTTTCAACGGGAGTCTCATCTTAGGTTGAGGGGTTGTTGGTTAGTTCAGTCGCTTTCTCAAATGGAAATTTTGAGCCATTTTGCTTACCTTGCATACTACAGGAATGACTACATTAGAAATAGAAGATCTGACAAATAAAGTATTAGCATTGGTGATACATACCTTGTTGCCTTCCCTTGATTCAAAGCCTAACGGTCTAGCCTAACAACTTATAGGGAGTTCTTGGTTAAATCATTTAGAATTACTTTTGGGTTCTCAGTGAGCCTATGCCCCCTCCTACACTACCAACTTTAGGTCGAATAATTCAAGTACTTTAACTCCGAGAGGTGGAACTCATAGTTAATGCCATTGATTGGTATAGAAGACTCGAGCTTTGACCCACTTGAATAAAAGAAAAGACTAAACCTTGAGAAGTCTATTATTTGCACTATGCTATTAAGCTAGCTAGATGCGGGGGATTCACTAAACTAGTACTACAGCTCTCATGACCACTCCACTTTAGGAGTCAAGGTCACAAGGCTTCCTTTCTATTTATTATTTTTTTTATTATTAAAACAATATAAATTGAGTGATTTAAGCTTTTCATCTTAATTCGAAGATCCAGATCCTTGTGGAAATGTTTGAAGAGATTTTTATTCTTGTTGTGCACTCCACTTTTCCTTTCCAGTATGGGGTGAGGGCCTTAGTTTCACAGTCTCTCTTGAATCTTGGGGCGAATTAGAAGGTCGAGTTGAGAGAAGGGTCAAGAACAGAAACTCTAGTAAGCGCTAATCCTGATACATTGGGTTTTTTAGTTGTGCCTCTTCGCTTTCACATAGAGCTAGTTAAGCCAAACGAAATGAACCCTCAATTAATGAAAGTAGACAGAGATCCCGTAGTAGATGAATTAGATATATAACTCTGCCCCTATATAAGATATTCTATATTGTATTAGTGCTCACAATTCTAAATTGAATTCACATCAAGATGGGGATAGGGAAGGGGCAAAAGCGTAGTCATGAATAGGAAAATTGGCAGTGCGTGGGACAAAATTTCGGGAGCAACCAGAACATTCCAATGGGTGCGACTACAACGTGGGCACATTTGACATTGCACAAGATGAACTTCCAAGAGTGACTAGTACCTCCACGATATGAACTTTTGGGAAAGACCAGAACATTCCCGTAGGCTTGTCAAAGAAGTCAGGTGCATTCGGTAGTGTGCAGGATGAAATTACGAGAGCGACCAGAACATTCCCGCTGACACGGCAGCAGCGTCAGAGATGTTCAGCAATGCATAGGACAAACTTGCGGGAGAGACTGAAACATCCTTGAAGGCACAGCAGAGGTGTCGGGCGTGTTCAACAGTGCACAGGACGAACTTCAAGGAGTGACCTAACAATCCCCTCAGACTTGGAAGCGACGTTGGTCTCGCAGCAGTGCACAAGACAAACTTCCTAGAGTGACCAGAACATTCCCGCAGGTGTGGTAGCAACGTCAAAGACATTCGGTAATGTGCGGGATGAACTTCCTGGAGTGACCCAAACATCCCAAAGGCCACGGCAGAGGCTTTAGACGCATTGGGTAGTGCATGGGATGAACTTCCGGCAGCGACTTGAACATCCCCATGGGCTTGGCAGAGGCATCGGGCGCGTTGCGTGGGACAAAATTCAGGGAGCAACCGGAACATCCCAGCAAGTGCAGCTGTAGCATCAGGCGCATTCGACAGTGCACCAGACAAACTTCTGGGAGCTACTAGAACATTCCCCCGGGTGTAGGAGGGGCTTCCGGTGCATTAGGCAGTGTGTAGGATGAACTTTTGGGTGTGACAAGAACATCCTCGCGGGCATGTCAACAGCACCAGACACGTCCGATAGTGCGGAAGACCAACTTCACAGTGCAACCGGAATATTTCCACAGGCACGGCGGAGGCTTCGGGATGCATTGGGCAGTGCGTGGGCAAACTTCTGAGATAAACCAAAACATCCCTTGGGCATGGCAGAGGCGTTCAGCTCATTCAGGTGTATGTTGGACGAACTTTTCGAAGCGACCGGAAAATCCCAGCTGCTCTGCAGAGGCGTCGGAAGCGTATGCAAGTGCATGGGATGAAATTTCCAGAGCAATTAGAACATCCCTATAGGTGCAGCAGTGGTACGGGTGTGTTCAGCAGCAAGCTGCATGAACTTCCAGGAGTAACCAGAAAATCCCTGTTGGCACGGTAGAGGTGTCAAATGCGTTCATAGTGCTCGGGATGAACTTCCAGGAGCAACCACAACATCCCTGCGGGCACAACAGAGGCTTCGGGTGCATTTGGAAGTGTTCAGGACAAAATTTCGGGACCGACCGTAACATCCCTATGGGCATGGCAGTGGTGTCGGAAACATTCAGCAGTGTGCAGCAAGAGCTTTCCACAACAACTGAAACACCTCCGTGGGTGCGGCTGAGGCTTTGGGTACGTTGAGCAGTGCATGTGATAAACTTTTAGGAGCAACTAGAACATCCACATGGGCGTGGCAGAGGCGGAGGGCACATTTGGTAGTGTGCAGGATGAACTTGCGGGATGAATTTTCGGGAGCAACCGGAACATCAATGCGAGTGCAGCAGCGGCATCGGACACGTTCGGCAGTGCATGGAACGAACTTCCAGGAGTGACCGAAAACATCCACGTGGGTGCGGCCTAGGCTTCAGGGATGTTGGACAGTTTGGAGGATGAACTACTGGGAGCAACTGGAACATCCACACCTGCACAGCAGAGGCATCGGGCTTGTTCGGCAGTGCACATGACGAACTTGCGGGATGAATTTCTGGGAGCGACCAAAACATCCCCGCAGGCATGGCAGCAGCATTGGGTGCGTTAGGAAGTGCACGTGATGAACTTCAAGAAGCGATTGAAAAATCCCCGCGGGCCCGACAGAGGTGTCGAAACCCATTTGCCAGTGCTCAGGACATATTTTCAGGAGCGACCAAAACATCTATGCAGGTGCGGCATAAGCATGTGGCAAGTTTGGCAGTGCATTAGACAAACTTCTGCAGGTGCAGCAGAATTGTCAGGCGGATTTGGCAACACGCGACATGAACTTCAAGGAGTGACCGAAACTTCACCATGGTCGTGGCAACGACATTGGGCGCATTCATGTTGGGGTCCTGATTTTTTTCCCTAACTTGTCTACACCTTAAGGGTCTGCATGCCTATAGAAATCCTTCCTAATTTGCTGTCCCGTTTGATTCTTGAGTTCTTTTCTTATATTTACGTCTGCTAAGCTCCCTCCTGCTTCCCAAACTTGTGTGCTTTTTCCCCCTTTCTTGAGAGGGAAGCTGCTCCTAGTCAGAATCTTCCTCATGCAATTGGTGTCATGTGATTTCGGATTGAAGCCTCCTAGACATTTGTGGTAGATGGCTGTTTCTGCCTGGCTAGGTTTGGACTTGTTTTTCGACTACTCGGGGTGTGTCTCTCTTTAACTGTTCAAGGAATGAATGATGAATGATAGATGATAGTTGGTGTTTGATATCACCTACATGGTCATTGATTGCATTCTGGTTTCTCTCTAAGGCAAGGATTCTTCCGCGGTAGGTGGCTGAGAAATCTTCCCCGGTCTGTTCCTGTGATGCAGGGTGAATGCTGCCTAGATGTCATGGCAACCTTGATGCCTTGCAATTGACTGGTGTCTGTGCTGCTGTCTCAACTAGAGCACTAATTTGTTGGGATGATCATGCTACCTTTCAACTGGTGATTGTGCTGATTTCTCAACGAGAGCACCAATTTGTTGGGGTCCCGATTTTTTTCCCCAACTTTTCTACATCTTAGGGGTCAGCACGCTTACTGGAATCCTTCCTAACTTGCTGTCCCGTTTGATTCTTGAGTTCTTTTCTTCCCCTAAGCTATCCTTCAGGTTAACTAATATATAAAAGGATATGTTGGATAGGCAAGACAACTCTTAAACCTATCACAACTTGCCTTGGTTGAAGAAGACAACTCTTGACTTCAACCTAAGCTCTTAAGTAAGGAAGACAACTCTTAACCTTGTCTTAAGCCCAAGTTATCTCAAGACAACTCTTAAAAGATAACCAAAAATATAAACAAGAAAGTGAGCAAGAATGCTAACCTTTGATTCTTGATTATTGAATGAGAAAATAACAAAATTCGGAGCATATCTCCTCCTCACAAATAATGGGCTGTATTTATAGTTCTAAGACAGCCTTATCCTAATTTAACTAGTACTTAGGTTCCTTATGCACTTAGGATATGTTTTCCTAAGTCAACAAGCTTTTCTAAGTTAACTAAAACATTATCAAGATAGACCTTATCCCATTGTTTCCTAATCGTACTAGGATTCTTGGTCTTTTTTGAATTCCTACTAAGACTAGAATTCCTACTTTGACTAAGTCCTTCTACCCTTATCTTATCTTCTTTCCTACTGCTGTTGACTTCTTCATTGTCATTTCCTTCTTGGATTAGACTTCTGCTGTGGCATCCTTCCTCTCCAAGACTTATCTTTGGCGTGGTCATCTTGCAGAAGTAAACCTTTCAAGACGTCCTGCTGCTACTGGAGTTCATCATGCCATCACTATCCTTCTCTTGCTCGGATTGCTTCCTACGTGTCCTGCCAATGCTAGTCTTCTTCTTGGCTTTGATTTTTGCAATTGATTAGGACTGAGTCAGAACCTGGCCGTGCTTCACTGCTTTCTGCGTGCAGGCATGTTACGCGCACACTCTAGCCTGCTTCTGCCTCTCTTGTTGCTTGGCACCTTGCACGCATTCACTCACGCTCCCTTTGCCTCCTAAGGTCCTCAATAATTCGGCAGTGCACGGGACAAACTACCTAAAGCAGCTAGAACATCCGCATGGGTGCAGCAGTGTTGTCAGGCACGTTGAGCAGTGTGTAGGACGATCTTCCGGGACTGATCAGTACATCCTCATGGGCACGGTGACTGTGTCAGAAAAGTTTGGCAGCGCACGGGAGAAACTTCCAGGAGTTTCTAGAACATTCCCGCAGGCACAGCCACAATGTCAGATGCATTCGGCAGTGTGCGAGATGAACGTCTGGGAGTGACTAGAACATCCCAGCGGGTGCGAGAGAGGCATCGGCCATGTTCAGCAGTGCAGGGGACAAACTTCTGAGAGGGACCAAAAGATCCCTGTGTGCTCGACAACAGCATTAGACATGTCCAGCAGTGCACAAGATAAACTTCCAAGACTGACAAAAACATCCCTGCGGCTCATCTAATGCTTTGGGTAGTGCACGGGATGAACTTTTCGGGATAGGCCAGAACATTCCTATGGGCAGGGCAAAGGGGTCGGGCGCATCGGCAATGCATGGCATAAACTTCCGTGAGCGACCAAAACATCCCCTGCAAGCATATAGAGTTGTCGGGTACGTGCGCCAGGTCACAGGATGAACTTTTGGGAGTGACCAGAACAATCCCTCAGGCATGGTAGCAACGTTGGGCATGTTCATGTTGAGGACCTTAGGAGGCAAAGGGAGCGTGAGCGAATGCACGCAAGGCGCCTGGCAGTAAGAGAGACAGCAACAGGCCAAAGTGTGTGCGCAACAAGCCTGCATGCAACAACCAGTGAAGCATGGCCAGGTTCTCACTCAGTCCTAATTGATTGCGAAAATCTAAGCCAGGAAAAAGACCAGCATTGGCAGGACACGCATGAAGCAATCCGAGAAGGAGAAGGAGATGGACGGCATAAAGAACTCCAGCAGCAGCAGGACATCATGGCAGGTTTGACTTCAGCAAGATGTTCACGTCAAGGAGGAGTCTTGGAGAGGAAGGACACTCCATATGGAAGTCCTAATCCTAGAAGGAAATGGCAACAAAGAAGTTCAGCAGCTGTAAGAGAGGAGATAAGATAAGGACAGAAAGACTTAGTCAAAATAAGAATTGTAGTCTCAGTAGGAATTCATTAAAGACCAAGAATTATAGTAGGATTAGGAAATAGTGGGATAAGGTCTATCTTGATAATATTTTAGTTGACTTAGAAAAGCTTGTTGACTTAGGAAAACATATCCTAAGTGGATAAGGAACCTAAGTACTAGTTAAATTAGGATAAGGCTGTCTTAGCACTATGAATATAGCCCATTATTTGTGAGGAGAAGATATGCTCCGAATTTTGTTATTTTCTCATTCAATAATCAAGAATTAAGGTTAGCATTCTTGCTTACTTTCTTGTTTATATTTTCAGTTATCTTTTAAGAGTTGTCTTGAGATAACTTGGACTTAAGACAAGGTTAAGAGTTGTCTTCCTTGCTTAAGAGCTAAGGTTGAAAGTTAAGATTGTCTTCTTCAACCAAGGCAAGTTATGATAGGTTTAATAGTTGTCTTGCCTATCCAACATATCCTTATATATATTAGTTAACCCAAAGGACAGTTAGGGGACGTAAATATAAGAAAAGAACTCAAGAATCAAATGGGACAGCAAGTTAGGAAGGATTCCAGTAGGCGTGCTGACCCCTAAAGTGTAGAAAAGTTGGGGAAAAAAATCAGGACCCCAACAGTCGGGCAGCTCTCAGGACGAACTTCTAGGAGCGACTGTAAAATCCCCACAGGCATAGTAGAGGCATCGGGCGCATTTGGCAGTGCACTGAACAAACTTCCAGGAGTGACCAGAACATCCCTGGAGGCACGGCAAAGGTGTCGAGCGCGTTCGAGAGTGCAACAAGATTAACTTCTGAGAGTGACTAGACCATTCCCGTGGGTGCGGCAGCTTCGTCAGACAAGTTTGGCAGTGCATGGGATGAACTTGCAAGAGCAACCGGAACATCCCCGGGGGTGTGGCAGAGGCTTTGGGTGTGTTGGGCAATGCGTGGGACAAACTTTCAGGAGTGAACAGAACATCCCTACAGGCACTACATAGGCATCAGGCTGAACTTCCATGAGTAACAGAAACATCCCTGTGGGAGTGGCAGAGGCGTTAGGAGTGTTAGGCAGTGCACAAGATGAACCTTTGGGAGTGACCAGAAAATCACCATGGGCAGATTAGACAATGCACAAGACAAACTTTTGGGAGCAACCGGAACATCATTGCAGACATGGCAGAGGCTTCAAGCTTGAGAGGGAACTTTCCCCTAGTCCGAGTCCTCTTCATGCACTTGATGCCATGTGACATCCAATTGGAGTCCTCTAATTGGCAGGTTACTACTCTTGGTTTTCTTGGTTTGGACTTGTTTTCTGGGCACTCGGGGTGTATCTCTCTTTAATTGCTCAAGAGAATAGATGATAGAAGATAATTGATGTTTGATATCACCTACGTGATCATTGATTGCATGCCGGTTCCTCTCCAAGGCTAGGATTCTTCTGCGGTGGGTGACCAAGAAGTCTTCCCTAGTCGGTTCTTATGGTGCGGGTGAATGCTGCCTAGATGACATGGTAACCGTGCTGCCTTTTGATTGAATGGTGTCCATGCTGACCTCTCAACCTCTCCTAAATTGTTGTCCCATTTGATCCTTGAGTTCTTTTCTTTGATTCATGTCCCTTAACTTGTCCTTATGGATATATTAATGATAAAAGGATATGTTGGATGGGCAAGACAATTCTTAAACCTATCATAACTTGCCTCGGTTGAAGAAGACAACTCTTAACTTCAACCAAAGCTCTTAAGCAAGGAAAACAACTCTTCAACTTGACTTAAGCCCAAGTTATCTCAAGACAACTCTTCAAAGATAACCAAAATATAAACAAAAATGCCAAAGCTTGATTCTTGATTAATGAATAAAAACTTACAAATTCAGTGCATATATTTATGCTAACAAATAATGCGTTGTATTTATAGTATTGGACAACCTTTTCCTAATTTAACTAGTATTTGAGTTCCTTATTCACTTAGGACAAGATTTCCTAAGTTAATAGGGTTTCCTAAGATAACTAGAATGTCGTTGAGATTGACCTTATCCAAAGGTGTCCTAATCTTACTAGGATTCTTTGTCTTTCTTGATATTAGAACTCTACCGAGACTAGAATTCCTATTCTATCTTTTTTCTACAGTCGCTGGACTTTCTCTTCGCTTATCCTTCTTAGACTAGGACTCTCAATGCGTATCCCAGTGGGTGCATCAGTGACATCAGACATGTTCATTAGTGGCATCAGACACATTCATCAGTGGCATCGGACACATTTATCCGTACATGGGATAAACTTTCGAGAGCGACTGAAAGATCCCCATGGGCACGGCAGATGCTTCTAGCATGTTGGACAGTACACAGGACGAACTTCTGGGAGTGACCAAAACATCCCCATGGGTGTAACAATGCCATTGGGCGCATTCTGAAACTGCATGGCATGAACTTTTGAGAGCAACCAAAAATCCCCACCGGCATAGTAGAGGCTTCAGGCGCATTGGCTAGTGCATGGGACAAACTTTCAAGCATGACCGGAACATCCCTGCCAGCGTGGCAGAGTTGTTGGGCCCTGTCTGGCAGTGCGTAGGATAAACTTTCAGGAGCGACCAGAACATCCCCACGGGTGTCGCAGAGGCTTCGAGCGCATTGGGCAGTGCATTAGATGAACTTCTGGGAGCGACTAGAACATCCTCCCAAGAGCAATAACGGCATCAGGAACGCTTGGCAGTGCACGGAGTGAACCTTCGAGATCAACCAACACATTCCTGCGGGTGTGCCAGATGTGTTGGGCAAGTTTGGCAATGTGCAATACAAACTTCTTGGAGTGACCAGAACAACCCCGTGGATGCGGCAGCATCATCAGACATGTTTAGCATGCACGAGACAAACTTCGAGATTGACTGGAACATCCTCGTAGGTGCGACAAAGGCTTCAGGCACATTTGGCACTGCACGGGATGAACTTCTAAGCATGATTGGAACATCCTGACAGGTGTAGTAAAAGTGTCAGGCACATTTGGCGGTGCGTGGGACGAACTTTTGGGAATGACCAGAAAATCCAGTGGACTTGGTAAAGGAGTTGGATGCGTTGGGTAGTGCACGGGACAAACTTCCGGGAGCGAGTGGAACATCCCTATAGGCGTGGCATAGGTGTTGGGGTATTTGGAAATTAGCGGGATAAACTTTTAGGAGTGACCAAATCATCCCTGCAGGCACAGTAGAGCTTTGGGCGCATTCGGCGATGCACAGGATAAACTTCGGGGTGCATCTGGAACATTCTTGTGGGCATAGCAACATTGTTGAGTGCATTCGGCAGTGTGCAGGATAAACTTCTGTGACGACCTATGATAGAATGTGGGCTGGAGCACATGGGAAAGGCAACACCAAAGCATAAAAATGGCCCAAAAGAAGGCCTAAATTTGCCTAAACTTGGCCCAACTTCTAGAAGGCCTAACTTAAGAAAATATCTAGAACAATTGGAGGGAAATTTAAACATTTAGATTTGAATTTTCCCTCCCATTTGCATAGAAATTGTTGAACAAATCTTGGCCATCCAAAATGGCCTTTGTAAAGTAAATCCTAGTCATTCATTTCCCCCATCCTCAACTATAAATAGGCCTCGCTTCCTTTGGCCAAACCATCCACCAAAAGTTGTAAACACAAGTAATCCAAGAGAGTTGTATAGCATTGTAGTCTTGTGATTCTTTCATTCAATACAAAGCTTTCTTCTTCAAGTTTCTCTTGCAATCTTCTAATCTCTTGCTTCCTCTAGCCTCCTAAACATCTTAGCTTGTCCCATGATAGACTTGAACACCCTTGTATCGCACACAAAGGCATCAGCCGTGTTCGGCAGTGTGCAGGACAAACTTTGGGGAGTGACCAGAACATCCTCATAGGCACAGCATAGGTGTTGGGCGCGTTCGGCAATGTGCAGGACGAGCTTCCGGGAGCAACCGAAAAATTCCCGCGGCTGCAGTAAATGCTTCGAGCATGTTCAGCAGTGCGGGCACAAACTTTCGTTCATGACTGGAATATCTCCGCTGGTGAAGCAAAGATGCCGGGTGCATTCGGTAGTGCTCGGGAAAAACTTTGAGGAGTGCCCAGAACGTGCTCACAAGTGCAGCAGCAGGGTCTGGCGCATTTGGCAGTGCGAGGGATAAACTTCTGGGAGCAACCGGACATCCAAAGAGGTGCGGCAGCGGCACTATACACATTTGTCAGTGTGCAGGATGAACTTCCCTGAAGAGACCAGAACATCCACACAGGTGCAACAGAGGCATTGGCCGCATTCAGCTGTGCGCAGAACAAACTTCGAGGAGCGACCGGAACATCTCTGTGGGCACAGAAGTTGCATCGGGCACATTCTGCAATGTGCGGGATGAACTTCTGAGAGCGACCGAAAAATCCACACGGGCTCAGCAGATGTATTGGACATGTTTGGCAGTGCTCAGTGCAAACTTCTGAGAGCGATCGGAACATCCCCATGGGCACAGAAAGAGGCTTCAGGAGCATTTGGCAGTGCACTGGATGAACTTCTTGTAGCGATCAGAGCATCCCCCGCGGGTGCGGCGAAGGCATCGGACACATTGGGCAGTGCAGCACAAAGGACAAACTTACGGGAGCTACCAAAACATCTCCACAGGCATGGCATAGGCATTAGGCGTGGTCTGACATGCATGAGATGAACTTCTGAGAGCAACTGGAGCATCCCTGCGAGCATGGCAGCAGTGTAGGGCACGTTTGTGTTGAGAACCTAAGAATGCAGGAAAGGCAATGGGCAGAAAATGGGGTGGCAAAGGAACGCATGGGCACAACAAGCATGGCAACAATAAGTATCCAGCCAAGCAGTGAAGCCCGGCCAGAATCTGATCTTGTCCAAATTAAACAAGGACATCTAATTCGATAAGGACTCTAGCCTTAGCAGGACACGCATGGAGAAAGTCTAGCTAAGGAAAGACGTCCAAGACAAGAAGAGTTCCAGCAGCAGCAGGACGCACATGATGAATTTCAGTAGCAATAGGATAGTCATGCCAAAGAGAATTCTAAGGGTAGAAGGATATGCATTGAGAGTCCTAGTCTTAGAAGGATATGCAAAAGGAAAGTCCAGCAGCTGTAGGAAACAAGATAGGATAGGAATTCTAGTTTAGGTAGAGTTCTACAATCAAGAAACACCAAGAATCCTAGTAGAATTATGATACCTTTGGATAAGGTCAATTTTTACACATTCTAGTTGTCTTAGGAAACCTTGTTGACTTAGGAAAACCTATACTTAGTGGATAAGGAACTCAAATACTAGTTAAATTAGGAGATGGCTGTCCAAAACTATAAATACAGCCCATTATTTGTAGTCAAGAACATATGTTCTGAATTTTAAAGTTATTATTCAATAATACAAAATCAAAGGCATTCAACCATTCTTGTTTATTATATGTCGATTATCTTTTAAGACTTGTCTTGAGATAACTTGGGCTTAAGACAACGTGAAGAGTTGTCTTCCTTGCTTAAGAGCTTAGGTTGAAGTCGAGAGTTGTCTTCTTCAACCAAGGCGAGTTGTGATAGGTTTAAAGGTTGTCTTGCCCATACAACATATCTATTTATCATTAATTAATCTCGAAGGACAGTTTAGGGGATGTGAATCAAAGAAAAGAACTCAAGGATCAAATGGGACAGTAAGTTATGAGAAGTTTAGAAGTCATGCTAACCCCTTAGGTGTAGAAAAGTTGTGACAAGAAATTGGGACCCCAACAAATTGGTGCTTTCATTGAAAGATCAACACGGACACTATTCAATTGAAAGGCAGCATGGTTACCATGCCTTCTAGGCAACAGTCATCTGCACCACAAGAACAGACCAGGGAAGACTTCTCAGTCACCAACAGCAGAAGAATCCTAGCTTTGGAGAGGAACCAACATGCGATCAATGACTAGGTAGGTGATATCAAACATCAGTTATCTTCTATGATCCATTCTCTTAAGTAATTAAAAGAAATACATCCTGAGTGACCAGAAAACAAGTCCAAACTGAGCAAGCTAAGAGCAACAACTTGCCATAAATGTCTAGGAGGCTCCAATTGGAGGTCATGCGGCATCAAGTGCATGAAGAGGACTCGAACAAGGAGCAAGTTCCCTCTCAAGAAAGGGGAATAAGATGCATGAGTTTGGGAAGCAGGAAGGAGACTTCACCAAATGAATACCAGCCCCATGATTGCCACAATGACTATAGCGACGATGAGGAAGAATTGGACAGATGACCAGCATCATGGCAGCCAAGAAGGGTGCAGAATCACCATGAGGCAGAACCATGACACACCACTAAGAGGGATGATTGGCACTACCTTTGAAAATGAAGATCCAACCAAATGGATCTTCAAGGATGAATTTTATTTTGAGAAACAAGGTATTGAGAGAGGTGAAAGGGTTGATTTTGCATCCTATCACCTATGTGGGAGAGCCAACCAATGGTGGCGTTGGCTTAAGGCCACTTATGGCTAAGAAGGTAGAAGGATTGGCTAGACAAGGTTCATGCAAGAGTTAGTGAATAGATTTGGTCTGTCTAGCATAACAAACTATAAGGGACAGCTTGCCATGATTAGGCAAAGAGGGATCTCTGGAGAGTTATCTTCAAGAATTAATTGGCACTTTTCTAGACAGCGTTGTACCTTGGTTGAGACGAGAAGTAAAGATGAGGGATCAAAACTCCTTCACTCAATGCATTTGGTTAGTGAGACTCATCAATGATGGGAGAAGCATCACCTGCAGCACAACCAAGGTCATCAAACCCTCAGACAAACTAGGTAAGGTGTCCTCATCAAGCAAGACAGCACCCTCAAAACCCAAATACCTTCTCAACCTATCAACTGAAGAAATCAACAAAAGAATCGAGAGATACCTATGCTTTAGGTGCAACGATATGTGGCAAGTGGGTCACAAGTGCAAGAAAGGGTTGTTCAACATCATCAAAGTGGTAAGTGATGAAGAACATGAGGAAAGCAGTGAGAAAGATCAAGAAAGCCACATGGACAGTGAGGAGAGGTAGTACACTCCTTAGATCATGCAAAAGAAGATGAAATCAGCTTGCATGCAGTAGGGGTAACCACCAAGCTTACTGCCATGAGGTTGTTCGCAACCATAAATGGGAAGAATGTTTTGGTGTTGATAGATAGTGGAGCTCACCTATAACTTCATCAACACACAAAACTAGTCTAAACACTCCATCTATGTCCAAAAAGATTGCACCCTTTTGAGGTAAGAGTGGCAAGTAGACAGAAGCTCAAGTGCACGCATGTTATCAAGGCAGTGGTAATGCAGATTCAAGGAGTCAAGATAGAGGTAGAACTGCATGTGTTAGCCTTGGTGGGCCTTGATGTGGTTTTAGGCAATGCTTGGCTTAAAACCATAGGCAAGATCATGTTCGACTGCGAATCCATGGCCATACACTTTCAATACAAAGGAAGGGACTACACATTGAAGGCATCAACCTGCATTACTAATGCAGCACATCATTGTGAGGTTAGTACCCTTGAACGATCTATACAAAAAAGAGGCACAATGTTTAGCAGTTCTCTAAGCCATAAAAGAAGCAAGCACAACCAAACATCATGAAGGGCAGAACACACACGAAGACAAACCATCGGTAGTGAGGAACCTACTGGAATAGTTTAGAGATGTCTTAAGAGAGCTACAAGGGCTACCACCTCAAAACATTATGACCAAGCCATCTCATTAATTGATGAAACCAAGGCGATTAATGCAGCACCTTACCAATATGCACACTTACAAAAGAATGAGATCGAAAGACAAGTGGAAGAGATGCTACGGCAAGGTATTCTCCAACCTAGCACCTCTCCTTTTTCTTCTCCCATTCTCCTTGTTAGAAAGAAAGATGGAACTTGGAGATTTTGCACCAATTAGTGGGCAATCAACCAAGCAACTGTCAAGGATCGTTTTTCGATCCCAACAACCGATGATATGCTGAACAAGTTACATGGAGTGAAGTTGTTTACCAAGCTGGATCTCAAGGCCTAACATCATCAAATACGCATGAAAGAAGAAGATGTGCAGAAGACAACATTTTAGACTGATAGTGGACACTACGAGTACCTAGTGAAGCCCTTTGGACTATACAACGCACCATCCACCTTTCAAGCAGCCATAAACGACATCTTCAAACCTTATTTGTGCAGGTTTGTATTAGTTTTCTTTGATGACATTTTGGTCTATTCCAAGAACCATGATGATCATATAGAACACATAGCAAAAGTGCTAGAGGTGTTAAGAAGAAATCACTTCGTTATCAAGCCATCCAAGTGCATATTCATGCAAAAGGAGCTTGAATACCTTGGTCACATCATATCTGGAGATGGAGTGAAGGTAGACCAATGAAAAATAGGAGCCATGCAAACATGACTGACTCCTAAAAATGTCACAGAACTTAGAGGATTTCTAGGCTTGATGGGCTACTATCGCTGATTTGTTCACAAATACGATGCCATAGGAAAACCATTGATAGATTTACTAAAGAAGGACAGATTCCTATGGACAGAGAAGAGTGAAGACATATTTAAGTTGTTGAAGCAAGCCATGTGTGAGACCCCAGTGTTAGCACTACCCGACTTCAACCAAACCTTCGAGCTTCACACCGATGCATGTCAAGATGGAATAGGTGCTGTCCTGAGTCTTAGGCCCATGAAAAAGGAATGGTCAGTATACACCAAGGAGATGTTGGTCATCATCCATGCAATCAAGGTATGGCAACCTTACCTTCTTGGGAGGAAGTTCTTGATCATTACAGATCAACAACCATTAAGAAGCCTAATGGAAAAGAAAATCACCACACCGAAGCAACAAAAGTTCCTTGTCAAGTTGCTAGGATACGAGTATGAAATAATGTACAAACTAGGCAAGGAAAACAAGGTGGCAGACGCATTGTCCAGAAACAATGGGGCCAAGTGTTGTGGGCAACATGTGAGCCTAATGATGCAAGTCTCACTGCCATTAACAGAGTGGAATGGAATGTATGGGCAGAAATTGAGGTAGCACTAGAGATTGATCGTCAAAGCCAAGAACTCACCAAGAAGATCAGGAATTTTGAACCTAAGGTTAGTAAATTCACCCTTAAGAATGAATATATTTGGCACAACCAAGAGCTGTATGTACCAAACATACCAGGACTAAGGGGGAAGATCTTAAATCACTTCCACAACTCATGGGAAGGAGGACATTCAGGTTGGTTTTGTACTTACATGCAGATCAAATTATTCTTCTGGTGGGAAGGACTTAAGGCTGAAATTAAGAAGTTAGTCTGAGAATGTAATGTTTGTCAGCGAACAAAACCAGAAGGTGGCAAGACCAAGAGATTGCTACAACCTTTGTCATTACCCGATACAAGTTTAGGAATACTATAATGACATCCATCAGCCATATCCCAACTTTCACTTTGAAGACAAGGTGAGACTTCAAGAAACGGGGATTGTTGAGAACCTAAGTATGCAGGAAAGTCAATGCACAGAAAATGGGGCAACAAAGGAGAGCATGGGCCAGCCCAGCAGTGAAGCCTGGCCAGAATCTGACTTTGTTCGTATTAAACAAGGACATCTAAGCTAAGAAGGACTGCAGCCACAGCAGGACATGCATGGAGGAAGTCTAGCTAAGGAAGGACATCCAAGACAAAAAGAGTTCCAGTAGAAGCAGGATGCACATAATGAATTCCAGTAGCAATGGGATAGTCATGCCAAGGAGAATTCTAAGGGCAGAAGGATATGCATTGAGAGTCCTAGTCCTAGAAAGATATGCAAGGGAACGTCCAGTAGTTATAAGAAACAAGATAGGATAGGAATTATAGTTTAGGTAGAGTTCCACAATCAAGAAAGACCAAGAATTCTAGTAGGATTAGGATACCATTAGATAAGGTCAATCTTGATAACATTTAGTTGTCTCAAGAAACCCTAATGACTTAGGAAAACTTGTCCTAAGTGGATAAGGAACTTAAATACTAGTTAAATTAGGAGAAGGCTGTCCAAAACTATAAATACAGCCCATTATTTGTAGCTAAGAACATATGTTCCAAATTTTAAAGTTATTATTCAATAATACAAGATCAAAGGCATTCGGCCATTCTTGTTTATTATATGTCGGTTATCTTTTAAGAGTTGTCTTGAGATAACTTGGGCTTAAGAAAAGGTGAAGAGTTGTCTTCCTTGCTTAAGAGCTTAGGTTGAAGTCAAGAGTTGTCTTCTTCAACCAAGGCCAGTTGTGATAGGTTTAAGAGTTGCCTTGCCCATCCAATATATCTG
Organism: Xylocarpus granatum; assembly: GCA_019650275.1. NCBI lineage: Eukaryota > Viridiplantae > Streptophyta > Magnoliopsida > Sapindales > Meliaceae > Xylocarpus > Xylocarpus granatum. The sequence goes on along the minus strand of BNST01001911.1, from coordinate 61,401 downwards.
TTTATCATTAATTAATCCCAAAGGACAGCTTAGGAGACGTGAATCAAAGAAAAGAACTCAAGGATGAAACTGGACTGCAAGTTAGAAGAAGTTTAGAAGTCATGCGAACCCTTAAGGCGTAGAAAAGTTGGGACAAGAAATTGAGACCCCAACAGTTTAGTAGTGCTCGGGCCGAACTTCTGGGAGAGACCAGAACATCCCCGCCAACATGGCAAAGGCAATGGGCATGTTTGGTAGTGCGTGGGACAAACTTTTTGGAGCAACTAGAACATTCCTGCAGGCACAGTAGCGGCATTGGACATGTTCAGCAGTTCACGGGACGAACTTCCTGGAGCGACCGGAACCTCCCCCCGGGCATGGCAGAGGCTTCAGGTGCAATGGGTAGTGCACGGGGGCACAGCAGAAGCATCGAGCATGTTCAGCAGTGCACGGGATGAACTTCTAGAAGCAAGCAGCACATCTCCGTGGGCGTGACAGAGGCTTCCAGCCCGTTGGGCTTTGTGCAGGATGAGGTTTTGGGAGCAACTGGAACATCCCCGTGGGTGGAGTAGAGATGTTGGGCGCATTCGATAGTGCATGGGATCAACTTTCGGGGGTAATGAGAACATCCCTACATCCGTGGCAGCGGCATGGGCCTGTTTGGCAGCGTGCAGGATGACCTTGCTGGAGCAACTGGGAAATCATCACAGCCTTGGCAAAGGCATCGGAGGGATTTGGCAGTGCTCGGGATGAACTTTTGGGAGTGACCAGAACATCCCTATGGGCATGGCAGAGGCATCGGGCACGTTTGGTAGTGCGAGGGCTGACCTTCCAAAAATGAGCTGAACATCTCCTGGGCGTGGCAGCGTATGGGCATTCCACTGGACAAACTTCTGACAGCAATCAAAAAATCCCTGCAGGCATGGCAGAGGCTTTGGCCACGTTGGGCAGTGTGCAGGTCAAACTTCCGGACTGCTTGGGATGAACTTCCATGAGCAGCCAAAACATTCCTGCAGGCACGGCAGACACATGGAGCAAATTCAGCAGTGCATGGGACGAACATCTGGGAGCAACTAGAACATCCTTGCGGGCGCAGCAGATGGGACATGGTCATTCAACAGTGCACAAGATGAACTTTGGAGAGCGACTGGAACATCCTAGCGGGTGCAGCAGCGGCGTCAGGGTGCATTTGGCAATGCGCGGGATGAACTTCCGGGAGTGACCGGAACATCCCGGTGTGCACAACAGTAGTGTCGGGTGCATTCGACAGTGTGCGGGAGAAACTCCCATGAGCGATCAGAACATCCCTGCAGGCATGCCAGTGGGGTTGGGACGTGTTCGGCAGTGGCGGTATGTTCCGGTCACTCCCGGAAGTCATCCGTGCACTGCCCAATGTGCCAACGTGCTGCACTCAGGGATGTTCCAGTGCTCCCAAAAGTTCATCCCGCGCACTGCCCAATGCGCCCAACGCCACTGCCTTGCCTGCAGGGATGTTCCAGTACCTCTTAAAAGTTTGTCCCAGGGCACTGCAGAATGCGCACAATGCCTCCCACGCCCTGTTGGGATGTTCTAGTCGCTGCCAGAAGTAAATCCCACACACTGCCAAATGCGTTCGATGCCACGGCTGCGACCCTGGGGATATTCTGGATGCTCCTAGAAGCTCACCCCGTACACTATCGGACTTGTCTGACTCTGCCACCACACCCACGGGGATGTTCCGGTCGCTCCTAGAAGATCATCCCACGCACTGGCCAACACACCCGAAGCCACTGCCGCGCCTTTGCGGATGTTTGGATCTCTCCAGGAAGTTTTTCCCATGCACTGCCCAATGCGTTCAATGCCGCTGCCCTGAAGTTCGTCCAGTATGCTGCCAAATGTGCCCAACAACTCTGCCTCGCCTACGAGGATGTTTTGGCTGCTCTCCGAAGTTCGTCCTGCACACTGCCGAATGCACCCGACGCCTCTTCCATGCCCAAGGGGTTTTTCCAGTCACTCCCAGGAATTCATCCCATGCACTTCCCAATGCGCCCAAAGCCTCTGCCGTGCCAGCGGGGATGTTCCGATCACTCCTAGAAGTTTGTCCCACGCACTGCCAAACACCCTGATGCAGCTGTCACACCTGTAGGGATGTTCCAGTCTTTGACAGAAGTTCGTACCACACACTGCAGAATGTGCCTGATGACTCTACCATGCCTCGGGGATGTTCCGGTGGCCCCCGAAAGTTTGTCCCATGAACTGCCCAACACATCAGATGCCTCTACTACACCCGTGGGAATTTTCTGGTCGCTCCCTGAAGTTTGTCCCGCACACTGCCAAACATGCCCGACAGCCTCTCCATGCCTGCAGGGATGTTCCGGTCGCTTCTGGAAATTTGTTCTGTGAACTGCCCAATGCACCCAAGCCTTTGTGGCACCTGCAGGGATGTTCTGGTTACTCCTGGAAGTACATCCCACACACTTCCAAATGCGCCTGAAGCCTCTGCCTCAACAGCGGTGATGTTTTGGTTGCTCCCGGAAGTTTGTTCCGCAAGTTTGTCCCCTGCACTGCTGAATGCGCCCAAGGCATCTGCCGTGCCTGTAGGGTTTTCCTAGTCACTCCCGAAGGTTTGTTGTGCGCATGGCCAAATGCGCCTGAGACCTCTACCCTACCCATGGGGATGTTTCCAATCGCACCCGGAAGTCCGTCCTCTACATTGCTGCACATGTCTGACACTGCTGCCCCGCCTGTAGGTATGTTCTGGTTGCTCCCAGAAGTTCATACCATGCACTGCCAAACGAGCTCGATGCCTCTGCCATGCCCTATGGGGATGTTCTGGTCGCTCCCTGAAGTTCATCCCGTGCACTACCAAATGCGCCCAAAACCTCTGCCGAGCCTGCAGGGATATTTCAATCGATCCCAAAAGTTTGTCCCATGAACTGCCGACTGTGCCCGGCGCCATTGCCGCGCCATCAGGGATGTTCAGGTTGCTCCCAGAAGTTCGTCCCACACACTGACGAATGCGCTCGATGTCTCTGCCGCACTAGCAGGGATGTTTTGGTCGCTCCCGAAAGTTCATCCTGAGTATGGCTGAACACACTGGATGCCTCTACTATGTGGGCAGGGATGTTTCGGTCGCTCCTTGAAGTTCATCCCGCACACTAGAAAATGCATGTAATGCCTCTGCCATGCCCGTAGAGATGTTCGAGTTGTACCCTGGAAGTTTATCCCCGCACTGCCGAACATGCGTGAAGCCTCAACTGCACCCGCGGGGATGCAAGCCGAGCCCAGAAGTTCGTCCCATGCACTGCCCAACACGCCCGGATCCTTTGCCACACCCGTGTGGATGTTTTGGTCGCTCCCTGAAGTTCGTCCTGCACACTGCCAAATGTGTTCGATGCTCCTGCCGCATCCACTGGGATGTGTTGGTTGCTGCTGGAAGTTTGTACTGAGAACTACCAAATGTGCCTGACACCTCTGCCGCGCCCCTGCAGATGTTCTGGTAGCCCCCATAGTTCATCTCAAGCATTACCGAATGCGCCCGATGCCTCTGCTGCACCTGCAGGGATGTTCCTGTCACTCCTATACGTTTGTCCCATGCATTGCCGAACGTGCCCAATAGCACTGCCACTCACACGGGAATGTTCTTGTCATTTCTGGAAGTTCATCCCATGCACTACCAAATGCACCCGACAGCTTTGTTGCATCTGCAGGGATGTTCCAGAGGCCTCCGGAAGTTGTCCCACGCACTGCCGAACATACCCGAATCCTCTGCCATACCAGCAGGGATGTTCCGGTCACCCCCGGAAGCTCATCCCGTGCACTGCCAAACACACCCAACAACACTGCTATGCCCACAGGTATGTTCCAGTTGCTCTCTCTAGTTCATCATGAGCATTGTGGAACGCACCCGATACCTCTGCTGCACCTACGGGGATGTTCCGGTAACTCCAAAAGTTTCAGCCTGCACTGCTGAACATGCTCGAAGCCTCTATAGCGCCTTCAGGATGTGCCAATCGATCCCGGAAGCTCGTCCCAAGCACTGCAAAACGCATCCAATGCCTCTGCCAAATCTGCGGGGATTTTCTGGTCGCTCCCAAAAATTTGTCCCAGGCACATCCAAATGTGCACTATGCCTCTGTTATGCCTATGGGGATGTTCCGGTTGCTCTTGGAAGTTCGTCCCAAGCATTGCTGATGATGCTCGACGCCTCTGCCATGCCCGTGGGGATGTTCATGTCTCGCCCAGAAGTTTGTCCTGCACACTGCCCAACATGCTGAAGCCTCTGCTGCATCCACGGGGATGTTCTAGCTGCTCCAGGAGGTTCATCCCGTGCACTGCCGAATGCGCCCAATGCCTCTGCTGTGCCGGTGGGGATGTTCCGGTCGCTCCATGAAGTTCATCCCATGCACTGCCAAACGCACCTAAAACCTCTACTAAGCCTGCAAGGATATTCTGATCGATCCCGGAAGTTTGTCCCACGAACAGCCGAACTGTTGCGGTCCCAATTTCTTGTCCCAACATTTTTGCACCTTAGGGGTCAGCATGACTTCTAAAACCTCTCCTAACTTGCTATCCCATTTTGATTCTTGAGTTGTTTTCATAGATTTACATCCCCTAAACTGTCATTTGGGATTAACTAATGAATAAAAGATATATTGGATAGGCAAGACAACTCTTAAATCTATCACAACATGCCTTGGTCAAAGAAGACAACTCTTAACTTCAACCTAAGCTCTTAAGCAAGGAAGACAACTCTTCACCTTGTCTTAAGCCCAAGTTATCTCAAGACAACTCTTAAAGGATAACCAAAATATAAACAAGAATAGATTTAAGAATGCTAACCTTGATTCTTGATTAATGAATGAAAACATACAAATTCGGAGCATATCTCCCTGCTCACAAATAATGGGCTGTATTTATTGTATTAGAGAGCCTTATCCTAATTCAACTAGTACATAAGTTTCTTATCCACTTAGGATATGTTTTCCTAAGTCAACAAGGTTTTCTAAGACAACTAAAACTTTATCAAGATAGACCTTATCCAAATGTTTCCTAATTCTACTAAGATTTTTGGTCTTTCTTGATTGACTAATCCTATTTTGACTAAACCTTTTAGTCCTTATCTTATCTCACTCCTACGGCTGCTGACCTTTGTCTTGTTGTTTTCTTCTAGGATTAAGACTTCCATATGGTGTGTCCTTCTATTCCAAGACATCTCCTGGATGTGATCATCTTGTTGAAGCCAAACCCATCATGACGTCCTGTGCTGCTGGAGTTCTTTATGTCGTTCCATATGGCGTCATTAGGCTCACATGCTGTCCACAATGCTTTATCTCCATTGCTTTTGGACAATGTGTCTGCCACCTTGTTTTCATTGCCTGGTTTGTAGATTATTTCATACTCCTATTCTAGCAACTTGACAAGGAACTTTTGCTGCTCCAGTGTGGTAATTTTCTGCTCGATGAGGCTTCTCAAGGGTTGTTGATCCGTAATGATCAGAAAGTTTCCTCCTAATAAGGTAAGGTCACCATACCTTGACTGCATGGATGATGGCAAACATCTCCTTGGTGTACACTGACCATTCCTTCTTCATGGTCCCTAAGCCTCTGCTCATGTATGCAATAGGTCTTCTAACTTGACTCAGGACAACACCTATTCCATCTTGACATGTGTCAGTGTAAAGCTCGAAGGTTTGATTGAAGTTGGCCAGTGCTAACATCGGAGACTCACACATGGCTTGCTTCAACAACTTGAATGCATCTTCACTTTTTTCTATTCATGGGAATCCGTCCTTCTTCAGTAAATCTGTCAATGGTTTTGCTATGGTGCTGTATTTGCGAACAAATTGGCAGTAGTAGCCCGTTAAGCCTAGAAATCCTCTAAGTTCTGTGACATTCTTAGGAGTTGGCCATGTTTGCATGGCTCTTTTCTTTTGTTGGTATACCTTCACTCCATCTTCGGATATGATGTGACCGAGGTATTCAAGCTCCTCTTGCATGAACGTGCACTTGGATGGCTTGATGACGAAGTGATTTCTTCTTAACACTCTAGCACTTTTGCAAAGTGTTCTTGATGATCATCATGGTTCCTGGAATAGACCAAAATGTTATCAAAGAAAACCAATACAAACCTGCACAAATAGGGTTTGAAGATGTCGTTCATGGCCGCTTGAAATGCTGTCTTCTGCACATCCTTTTCTTTCATATGTATTTGATGATATCTGGCCTTGAGATCCAGCTTGGTAAACAACTTTGCTCCATGTAACTCATCTAGCATATCATCAATTGTTGGGATTGGGAAACGATCCTTGATAGTTGAATGGTTGAGTCAGATGTAATTAGTGCAAAACCTCCAAGTTTTGTCTTTCTTTCTAACAAGTAGAATGGGAGAAGAAAAAAGGGAAGTGCTAGGTCGGATAATACCTTGTTGTAGCATCTTTTCCACTTGTCTTTTGATCTCGTTCTTTTGGAAGTGTGCATACCAGTAAAGTGCTACATTAATCGCCTTGGTCTTGTCGATTAACAGGATGGCATGGTTGTAATGTCTTGAGGGTGGTAGCCTTTGTGGCTCTCCTAAGACATCTCCGAACTACTCCAGTAGGTTCCTTGCTGCCGATGGTATGTCTTCGTGCTTGTTCTGCTCTTCATGATGTTCAGCTGTGTTTTCCTCCTTTGTGGCCAAGAGAACCGCAAAACATTGTGCCCTTTTTCTGTATAGTCATTCAAGGGTACTTACCTCACAATGATGCACTGCATTAGTGGTGGATGCCTTCCATGTGCAGTCCCTTCCCTTCCATTGGAAGTGCATGGCCATGGATTCATAGTTGAACATTATTTTACCTATGGTTTTAAGCCAAGCATTGTCTGAAACCACATTAAGGCTTGCCAAGGCTAACACATGCAGCTCTGCCTCTATCTTGACTCCTTAAATATGCATTGCCACTGCTTGGATAACTTGTGCGCACTTGAGCTTCTGTCCTTTTAGGACATAGCTAAAGTGTTTTGACCAGTTTTGTGTTGATGAAGTTATGGGTAGCTCCATTATCAATCAACACCAAAACATTTTTCCCATTAATGGTTATGAACAAACTCATGGCAGTAGGCTTGGTGGTTGCCCCTACTGAATGCAAGTTGATTTTGCCTTCTTTCGCATGATCTGGGGAGTGTTCTACCTCTATTTCCTCCTCACGATCCATGAGCTTTCTTGTTCTTCCTCACTACTTTCCTCGTGTTCTTCATCACTTACTAGTTCAATGATGTTGAATATCTCTTTCTTGTACTTATGGCCTACTTGCCACTTATCATTGCACCTAAATCATAGGCCTCTCTCAACTCTTTTGTTGATCTCTTCGGTTGATAGTTTGAAAGGGTCTTTTGTTTTTGAGGATGCTATCTTACTTGATGAGGATGCCTTACTTAGTTTGTCCAAGGGTTTGATGACCTTGGTTGTGCTGTGGGTGATGCTTCTCCCATCGTTGATGAGTCTTGCTAACCGAATGCACTGAGTGAGAGAGTTTGGATCCCTCATATTCACTTTTTGACTTAGCCAAGGTACAAAGCTATCTAGAAAAGTGCCAATTAGTGCACTATCTAGCCAATGACCTACCAATTTGGCCAACCTCTCAAATTCTTCAAGGTAGCTATCTAGAGATCCCTCTTGTCTAATCTTGGTAACCTGTCCCTCATAATTTGTCATGCTAGATGGGCCAAATCTGTTCACTAACTCTTGTGTGAACCTTGTCCAGCCTATCCTTCTACCTTCTTGGCCATAGGTGGCCTTAAGCCAATGCCACCATTGGTTGGCTCTCCCACATAGGTGATAGGATGCAAAATCAACCCTTTCACCTCTCTCAACACCTTGTTTCTCAAAATAAAATTTGGCTTTGGAGATCCATTCAATTGGATCTCCTTTCTCAAAGGTAGGGAACTTAATTTTTACCTTTGGCTGTGTGTAATGGCTTGGGCTGTCGTAGTGCCAATCCTCCCTCCTTATAGTGCACCATGGTTCTGCCTTAGGGTGATTCCACACCCTTCTTGGTTGCCATGATGTGGGCCTTCTGTCCAGCACTTCCTCATCATTGCTATAATCATTATAGCAATCATGAGGCGAGTGTTCATTTGGGGAAGTCTCCCTCTTACTTCGCAAACTTATGCACCATTTCCCCCTTTCTTAAAAGGGAAGCTGCTCTTGGTCAGATTCATCCTCATGCACTTGGTGCCGCTGTGATTTTTGATTGAAGCCTTCTAGACGTTTGTGGTAGGTGGCTATTTTTGCCCTGCTCGGTTTGGACTTGTTTTCCGGCCACTCAGGGTGTATCTCTTTTTAATTGTTCAAGAGAATGAATGATAGATGATAGTTGGTGATGATACCCTACTGGTCATTGATTGCATGTCTGGTTCCTCTCCAAGGCAAGGATTCTTCTATGGTTAGTGACTAAGAATTCTTCCCAGGTTAGTTCTTGTGGTGCGGGTGAATGCTGCCTAGATGACATGGTAATTGTGATGCCTTTTAATTGAATGGTGTCTGTGTTGATGTCTCAACGAAAGCACCAATTTGTTGGGGCCTCGATTTCTTGTTCGAATTTTTTTACACCTTAGGGGTCAGCACGACTTCTAGGCTGTGAAGCACGGCCAGGTTCTGAATTTGTCCTAATTGACCACAGACATCCAAGCGAAGAAGGACTTGAGCATTGGTAGGATATGCATGGTGCAATCCGAGCAGAAGAAGGAAATGAACGACATAAAGAACTCCATCAGCAGCAGGATGTCATGACGGGTTTAGCTTCAACAAAATGATCACGTCAAGGAGAAGTCTTGGAATGAAAGGACACGCCATATAGAAGTCCTAATCCTAGAATAAAATAGCAAGACAAAGGTCAGCAGCCGTAGGAGATGAGATAAGATAAGAACTGAAAGGTTTAGTCAAAATAAGATTAGTCAATCAAGAAAGACCAAAAATCTTAGTAGAATTAGGAAATATTTGGATAAGGTCTATCTTGATAAATTTTTAGTTGTCTTAAAACACCTTGTTGACTTAGGAAAACATATTCTAAGTGGATAAGAAACTTAAGTACTAGTTGAATTAGGATAAGGCAGTCTAATACTATAAATACTGCCCATTATTTGTGAGCAGGAATATATGCTCCGAATTTGTATATTTTCATGTATTAATCAAGAATCAAGGTTAGCATTCCTGCTTCTATTCTTGTTTATATTTCAGTTATCATTTAAGAGTTGTCTTGAGATAACTTGGGCTTAAGACAAGGTGAAGAGTTGTCTTCTTGCTTAAAAGCTTAGGTTGAAGTTAAAAGTTATCTTCTTCAACCAAGGCAACTTGTGATAGGTTTAAGAGTTGCCTTGCCAATCCACCATATCTTTTATTCATTAGTTAATTGCGAAGGACAGCTTAGGGGGATGTACATCTAAGAAAAGAACTCAAGAATCAAATGGGACGGCAAGTTAGGAGAGGTTTTAGAAGTCGTGCTGACCCTTAAGGTGTAAAAAAGTTGGGACAAGAAATAAGACCCCAACAAATTGGTGCTTTCATTGAGAAAGCAGCATAGACACCATTCAATTGAAAGGCATCATGGTTACCATGTAATCTAGGCAGCATTCACCTGCACCACAAGAACAAACCAGGGAAGAATTCTTAGTCACTAACCGTGGAATAATCCTTGCCTTGGAGAGGAACCAACATGCGATCTATGACCAGGTAGGTGATATCAAACTCCAACTATCATCTATCATTCATTTTCTTGAACAATTAAAAAGAGATACACCCCGAGTGACTGGAAAACAAGTCCAAACCAAGCAGGGCAGAAACAGCCACCTACCACAAATGTCTAGAAGGCTTCAATTAGAAATCATATGGCACCAAGTGCATGAGGACAGAATCTGACAAGGAGCAGCTTCCCTCTCAAGAAAGAGGGAAAAGGCGCATGAGTTCAGGAAGCAGGAGGGAGACGTCCCCAAATGAACACCTACCTAATTATTGCTATAATAATTATAGCGACAATGAGGAAGTGCTAGACAGAAAGCCCACATCATGGCAACCAAGAAGGGTGCAAAATTATGTTGAGGCAGAAACATCGTGCACCACAAGGAGGGAGGATTGGCACTATGACAGTCCAAGCCATTGCACACGGCCAAAGGTAAAAATTGAGTTCCCTTACCTTTGAGAAGGGAGATCCAACCAAATGGATCTCCACAGCCAAATTTTATTTTGAGAAACAAGGTGTTAAGAAAGGTGAAAGGGTTGATTTTGCATCCTATCACCTATGTGGGAGAGCCAACCAATGGTGGCATTGGCCTAAGTCCACCTATGGCTGAGAATAGAGAAGGGAGAGCCAAATGCGCCTGATGCCCCTGCATCGCCCAAAGGTATGTTCGGGTCACGCCTAGAAGTTCGTCCCTCATTCTGCCAAATGCAGCCAATGCTGCTGTCAGTCCTACAGGGATGTTTGGGTCACTCCCAAAAGTTTGTCCCTTTGCACTACTGAATGTGCTCGACGCTGCTGCTGCACTCATGGGGATGTCCCAGTCGCTCCTGGAAGTTCATCTAGTGCACTGCTGAACGTGCTCAACACCTTTGTCGCGCCCATGGGGATCTTTTGGTCACTCTCAGAATTTCATCCCGCTTGCTGTTTAATGCACCCAACACCTCTGTCACACCCACGGGTATGTTCTGGTCACTTTTGGAAGTTTGTCCTGCACACTGTTGAACGCTCTGACGCCTCTGCAGGGGTGTTCTTGTCGCTCTTGGAAGTTTGTCCCGTGCACTGCCCAACATGCCCGATGCCTCTGCTATTCCAGTGGGGATGTTCGAGTCGCTCTTGGAAGTTCGTCCTGTGCACAGCAGAATGCGCACAATTCCCTTGTCCCGCCTGCAGAGATGATCCAATCGCTCCCAGAAGTTCATCCCATGCACTGCCAAATGTGTCAGATGCCTCAGTTGTGCTTGTATGCCTGATCGGGTCGCTATCGGAAGTTCATCCCACACACTACCAAACCCACCCAAAGCCTCTATCGCACCCATGGGGATGCTTCGGTTGCTCCCAGAAATTCATCCCATGCATTGCCAAACGTGCTAAATGCCTCAGCAGTGCCTACAGGCATGTTTCAGTTGATCTTGGATGTTTGTCCCGCACACTGCCCAACTGCCCAAAGCCTCTTCTGCACATACAGGGATGTTCTTGCAACTCATGGAAGTTTGTCCCGTGTACCGTAGAACATGAATGATGTCGATGCCATGCCCTTGAGGATGTTCTGGTCGCTCCTAGAAGTTTGTCCCACGTGCTGCTGACGTGTCCAACTCCACTGCTGCACCCGCCGAGATGTTCTAGTCACTCCCAGAAGTTTGTCCCGCGCACTGCAAAGCTATTGGGGTCCCGAGTTCTTTTCTTATATTTATGTCCCCTAAGCTGTCCTTTGGGATTAACTAATGAATAAAAGATATGATGGATAGGCAAGACAACTCTTAAACCTATCACAACTTGCCTTGGTTGAAGAAGACAACTCTTAGCTTCAACCTAAGCTTTGAAGCAAGGAAGACAACTTTTTAACTTGTCTTAAGCCCAAGTTATCTTAAGATAACTCTTAAAAGATAACTGAAATATAAACAAGAATAGCAAGAATGCTAACCTTAATTCTTGATTAATGAATGAAAATATACAAGTTCGGAGCATATCTCCATGCTATCAAATAATGGGCTGTATTTATAGTATTGGACGGCCTTTTCCTAATTTAACTAGTACTTAAGTTCCTTGTCCACTTAAGACAAGTTTTCCCAAGTCAACAAGGTTTCCTAAGACAACTAGAATCTTATCAAGATAGACCTTATGCAATTATTTCCTAATTCTACTAGGATTCTTGGTCTTTCTTGAATTTCTATCTAGACTAGAATTCCTACCTTATCTTGTATTCTACAGTGGCTAGACTTCCTCTTGGCTTATCCTTTTAGGACTAGGACTCTCAATGAGTATCCTTCTGCCCTTAGAATTTTTCTTGTTGTTACTATCCTATTGCTATTGGAATTCATCATGCGTGTCCTACTACTGATAGAACTCTTCTTGGCATAGATGCCCTACTGCTGCTGGAATTCTCATTGGGATGGATGTCCTGCTGCTGCTGGAACTCTACTTGGCATAGATATCCTCCTACTACTAGAACTCTTCTTGACACAGACATGTTGCTGCTGCTGGAGTTCTTCTTGATGCGATTATCCTTCTTCTACTGGAACTCTTGGTGGTGTGAATGTCCTTCATTAATTAGGATTAAGTCAAATACTGGTTGGGCTTCACTGCTGGACTTTATACTTGCTGTTGCCATGCTTGTGTACTGCCTAACATACCTGACACCTTTGCCGTGCCTACAGGGATGTTCAGGTTGCCCATGGAAGTCCATCCCGCACACTACAGAACACGCCCGATGGCTTTGTGACCCCAGCGGGGATTTTTCGATTGCTCCCCAAAGTTTATCCCTCGCACTGCCGAAACTGTTGGGGTCCTGATTCTTTTCCCCAACTTTTCTACACCTTAGGGGTCAGCAAGCCTGCTGGAATCCTTCCTAACTTGCTATCCCGTATGATTCTTGAGTTCTTTTCTTATATTTACATCCCCCTAAGCTGCCCTTTAGGTTAACTAATATGTATAAGGATATGTTGGATAGGCATGACAACTCTTGAACCTATCACAACTTGCCTTGGTTGAAGAAGACAACTCTTAATTTCAACCTTAGCTCTTAAGCAAGGAAGACAACTCTTAAAAGATAACCAAAAATATAAACAATAAAGTAAGCAAGAATGCTAACCTTGATTCTTGATTATTGAATGAGAAAATAACAAAATTCGGAGCATATGTTCTCCTCACAAATAATGGGCTATATTTATAATTCTATGACAGCCTTATCCTAATTTAACTAGTACTTAGGTTCCTTATCCACTTAGGATATGTTTTTCTAAGTCAACAGCTTTTCTAAGTCAACTAAAACATTATCAAAATAGACCTCATCCCTTTGTTTCCTAATCCTGCTAGGATTCTTGGTCTTTCTTTGAATTCCTACTAAGACTAGAATTCTTACTTTGACTAAGTCCTTCTATCCTTATCTTATCTTCTTTCTTACAACTGCTGACTTCTTTTTTGCCGTTTCCTTCTTGGATTAGACTTTTACTGAGGCATCCTTCCTCTCCAAGACTTCTCTTTGGCATGGCCATCTTGCTGAAGTAAGCCTTTCAACACGTCCTACTACTGCTGGAGTTCTTCAGGCCGTCACTCTCCTTCTCCTGCTCGGATTGCTTCCTGCATGCCTGCCAATGCTTGTCTTCTTCTTGGCTTTGATTTCCACAATTGATTAGGACTGAGTCAGAACCTGGCCGTGCTTCACTGCTTGCTGTGTGCAGGCTTGTTGCGCACACACTCTGGCTTGTTGCTGTCTCTCTTGCTGCCTGGCACCTTGTGCGCATTCGCTCATGCTCCATTTGCCTCCTAAGGTCCTCAGCACGAATGCGCTCAACGCATTTTCCATGCCTGCATGGGTGTTCCAGTCGCTCCCGTAAGTTCATCCTGTCCACTGTCCAAGGCACCCAAAGCTTCTGTGGTGCCTACGAGGATGTTCTGGTCAGTCCCAGAAGTTTGTCCCACATACTGCCAAATGCCTCTGACGTTGCTGCTGCACCCACGGGGATGTTATGATCTCTCCCAGATTCATCTCGAGCACTGTTGTACATGTCTGACGTATCTGCCGGGCCTGCGGGGATTTTTCAGTCTCTCCCGGATGTTCATCCTGTGCACTGCCCATGCACCCGAAGCCTTTGCTGCACCCGCAGGCGTGTTTTGGCTGCTTCTGGAAGTTCGTTCCATGTGCTGCCAAATGTGCCCAACACCTCTTCCCATGCACTGCCCAACACACCTAAATGCTCTGCCCTGCCCCCCGGGGATGTTCCAGTCGCTGCCAGAAGTTCGTCCCTTCCGACGCTGCAACTGCACCAGCCGGGATGTTCTGGTTGCTTTCAAAAGTTTGTCTTGCACACGGCCGAATGCACCCATGGCCAAATGTATTCAATTACTCTTTCATGCCCACAGGGATGGTTAAGTCACTCCTGAAAATTTTTCCCTTGCACTGCCGAATGCACCCAATGACTCTGCTGCGCCAACAATGATTTTCCATCGCTCCTAGAAGTTCATTCCGTGCACTAGCCAATGTGCTCCACGCTGCTGCCGCTCCTGCAGAGATGCTCTGGTTGCTCTCCAAAGTTCATACTATGCACTGCTGAACATGCCCACAGGGATGTTCTAATCCCTCCCGGAAGTTTGTCCCCAACACCACCCAACGTGCCTGTAGCCTCTTATGCAGCCGCGGAGATGTTCTGGTTGCTGCAGAAAGTTTTTCTAGCGCACTACAACTTCCAGGGTTGACTTGAACACCCCTGAGGGTGCTGCAGCGTGTTGGAGTCCCTATTTTTTCCCCAACTTTTATACACCTTAGGGTCAGCACGCCTATTGAAATCCTTCCTAACTTGTTGTCCCGTTTGATTCTTGAGTTCTTTTCCTATATTTACATCCCTTTAAGTGGTCCTTCAGGGTTAGCTAATATGTATAAGGATATGTTGGATAGGCAAGACAACTCTTAAACCTATCACAACTTGCCTTGGTTGAAGAAGACAACTCTTGACTTCAACCTTAGCTCTTAAGCAAGGAAGACAACTCTTAACCTTGTCTTAAGCCCAAGTTATCTCAAGACAACTCTTAAAAGATAACCATAAACATAAACAAGAATGTAAGCAAGAATGCCAACCTTGATTCTTGATTATTGAATGAGAAAATAACAAAATTCAGAGCATATCTCCTCCTCACAAATAATGGGCTGTATTTATAGTCCTAAGACAGCCTTATCCTAATCTAACTAGTACTTTAAGTTCATTATCCACTTAGGATATGTTTTCCTAAGTCAACAAGCTTTTCTAAGTCAAAATATCCCCCAAGGCACGGTAGCTGGTCGTGCACATTCAGTAGTGCACATAACGAACCACTAGGAGTGACCAGAACGTGCTTGTGGGCTAGGCAAAGGCTTCAGGTGTGTTCGGTAGTACATGAGACAAACTTTTGGGAGCAACCTTAACATCCTAGCAGGCACAGGATGAACTTTTGGTAGAAACCAAAATATCCCTGCAGGCGCAGCAGCAGCGTCAGACGTCTGTGGCAGTTTGCAGGATGAATTTCTGGGAGTGATTGGAGCATCCCTGCGAGCTCGATAGAGGCATTGGTTGTGTTTGGTAGTGCATGGGATGAACCTACAGGAGTGACCAGAACATTCCCCTAGGACAAATTCTCCCTCTGCATGAATTGAAATAATGCCACATGAAAAAATTATCTTCTTAATTTTACAAGTTGAGTAAGTAATTTGATCAAGGTTGTTAGGGTTTTTGTGATGCGTAATTTCTATAAAATTTGTATCACCATGATTAATTCTAGAATTTACGATTCTTGAAAGGTTGAAGGTTAGATATTGAGCATTTGGTTGGAATAGTTTCTGAGCAAGACAATGAGCTTCTTTTCTTGGAACAGGCTGCTTGTGAGGGGTGATTTGAATATGTTCTTTTCGAACTTTAGAGTGGTAAAGGGATTTTGAGCTTGAAGAGTTTTTTTGCTAGGTAAATGACCTAGGTTGGGTAGGTGACCTTTGAGTCTTGAGCAAATTTAAATACGAAAGAGTGGGGAATTAAGAAACAAGAACACAAGGGATTTTTACCAGTTTGAGCCTTTATTGCATAGTCTTGAGCTTTCATTTTTTTTTCTTCTTATCACTCATTGTGTTTGAACACACTCACTTAGTGTGTGATCACTCTTTCTTCCTTGTAAGAATTCCTTTGTAAGATAGTTTTGTAGAGAATTCTCTTCACCCTTTATATAGGCGATTGAGAAATCAAAGTTTAAGAGAATAGCTTGCCATCTGACAAAAATTTGTTTGGAAACAAGATTTTTGATATCTTTTTCTAAAACTTCTTTTGCTGATTTGCAATCAATGCGTAAAAGAAAAGTTTTATTGAACAAATCATCTTGAAATTTCATAATGCACAAAATAATTGATAAAATTTCTTTTTTGATTGTTGAATAGTTTTTTTAAGCAGCAAGCCAAATACTTGAAGATACCTAACTATTGTTTGAGCCTTCTAATTTTTGTTTGAGAATCCCACCATGTCCTATATCTGATGCATCTGTCTCACAATAAGACTAGCTTTAGGATTAAAAAGGGCTAAGCAAGGGATAATCTTAGCCTTGTCTTTGATTAGTTTGACTACTTTGGTGTGTTGATCAGACCATGCAGGTGGATTTTTCTAGAGTTTATTGAATAATGGTTGACAAATACTCTTAAGATTTGGAAAGAAATTAGCTACATAATTAAGAGATCCTAAAAATCTATGTAACTAGGTCTTATCCTTAATCTCATCATGAAATTTTAATGCAAATTTAGTTGATCTATTGATGCGTTGGATAGTACCTTTGTAGATTTTATGACCTAGAAATCTTTGGTTTTGCTTTGGGATATCCACAAGTGTTTAAAGTGTTGATCAATTTATTTTAAGAAAATGAGTACATCATCTATATATACTATTGAGAAATGGGAATAAGGGTTGAAAATGTCATTCATAATGTTTTGAAATTTAGATGGAGCATTTTTAATACCAAAGGGCATTACGTTCCATTCATAATGTCCCAAAGGGTACAATAAAGGTAGCTTCATACCTATCTTGAGCACTAATACGGATTTGCCAAAATGCTGATTTTATGTCAAACTTAAAGAATATGACATAATCGTATAATCTATTGAGCAAGTCTCTCTTATTTGGAATAGGATACCTAATCCATTGAAGCACTTTGTTGAGAGGTTTGTAATTGATGACTAGTCATGGGACACCATGCTCTAGTTCTGAATTTTTTTTGACATAAAAGGCATAACAACTCCAATGTGACTTAGATTGATGGATGAGATTTTTGGACAATAAATCACTGATTTGTTTTTTGCAATGTTCAAGGAGATCATGATTCATTTGAATAGGCCTAGCCTTGGTTGGAATGTCTCTCTTATAAATTTTTTTTCATAAGGTAGTTGAACTATATGCTTTTTCCTTTCCTAAAAAGCATTGGGTAGGTTCGAGCATGTTTGCTTTTGAAAAAGTTGTTGAAGCTTGTGAATCCTTGTCTGAATGATTGGATTTCCTAGCTAGCTATCTATTTTGGCATGATTGATTTCTTTTTGTAAAGCTAGCACATGAGATTCCTTATGCTGGATAAGGTTGATTTGCTGGCTTATCGAGTTTTGTTGGAGCATGTGAATGTCTTTTTGGCTAATAGCCAATAGGAATTTGAAAGTTACCTTGGTACCTAGTACCTTAGTTTTATGGATTCCTTTATCATCTACATTAAACAGATAGATTTGAGTAAGGAACAGGGTCCCCATGATGATATTTTGAGAAAAATTTTTGACACGGAAAAACTATTACAAAAGCAACAATGTTAATTACAGATCTAAGCATTAGATAACTTGTACCTAACATTCAGCTTTGATCCATTGACACTGCTTAGTTGTTCGAAATTTTTTTTGTAGAACTAAGTTGGAACAATACCTTCCCTAATACAATTTTGATTTGCACCAAAGTCTACTAATGTAGCGGTATTGATTGAGAAACTATTTATTATATGCAAGGAAACATTGACATACCATTTTTAGAAATTAATCTTATTGATCATATGAATAAAAAACCATCATCATCTAATGGTTGATTGGGCAAAGGCAAAGGTGGTTGACTGCTATTGCTTTCAACCTGTTGATTTGCAATTTGAGCGAGAATCTTAGAGTTTTCTAACAACTTTATCTTAACAATGGTTTGAAGTTATTGAAGTTGTCAATCATTGACTTGTTTCTTCAAGTCATTGATTTGAGCTTTAAAGAGTTTAACTTCTTCCTAAAGTTCTCCTATTGTCATCTATTTGAACAAATTTTGAGTTAGATACTTCTCAAAGATTTTGTTAAGATTGAAAGGTTCTGGGGAACTAGTCTGTTGTTCATGGGAAATGATTTTCCTAAGGTCAAGCAAATATTTTCTTTTGAGTTCTAGATCAATTATTTTATGGATGATATCTAGTAAAAACTATTTATCAACTTTGTTTCTACTAATCATGTTGAGATAAGAATAGTTACAAATGTTTTCCAAACAATCGCAACTTTGGGCTAACTCATTATCACTAGTGCTTTGATCTATTTGTTGGATAAGCTCATTTGATGACTCAGATGATTGAACACTGGATTATTCACTAAGAAAAAGTTGAGCAAACTTGGATTTAAGATCTTCTTGGTCCTTGAAAATTTCATTGATCTTGGTTTTGGTCCTACAAGTGGTCAAAATATGGCCTGACTTCTTATAAGTCCAGCAAACAATATTTTTGTTTTTGGGCTTATAAGATTTCCCATGCTTTTTAGGCCTTGAATAGTATTGGTCATGTGTTTGGGCTTTTTGTTTTTTGCGTTTAGAGTAGTAAGAAATTTGTTTGGGCTTAAAATTCTTTCTACAAGATGGAACTTGAATGTTATTATAGCTATATTGAGCACAAAAAATTCCTACAACTTGATTAAAAGAAAACTTATTAGTTTTCCTTTTTTCTTTCTACTCTTAACAAAGGGCTAAACCTTCTTTTTTGAAAAGGTAAAGAGTTGACCATAAGTAATTTAATTCTATGGGATTGATCCTCTAATTGTGAATTCAACAAACTTTTTGAGAATCCTATCAGTAAAGAATTTGGGCAATCCTACAACAAATTTTTCGTTCTAGAAAGAAGCATTATAGTCTTGGCATTGGAATATTTGTGTGATAAACACATCTTTATACTAAAGAAAATCTCCTAGAGTTGGACATCTAAGATTGGTCAGAACAATCTTTGAGGATTTCCTATGAAATGCATTTCTATAGTGTGGACAAGCACTTCTATGGCATTTTGCTTTTCATTTTCTTCCATAAAACCTTGATCATCTTCTATTTGGTATTTTTCTACATGGTTGAGAATTTTTCATGATCTAAATTACTTAAGCTATTATCCCACCAATAGCGTAAGGAACTTGTAAATCCTGCTACAATATACCTTCTAGCAGTATGATCAGAATGTTTGAGGGCTTTGTATGACAAAGAGGCCATACCTATTTCTTAGACTAAATTTATAATCTCATACTCAAATCTACTATCTATGTTCCATTCATAAATGGCTTCACTTGTGTATTGAGTACTCACAAATTTTAAGTGTTCTTAATATTAAATATTTGGTGAAGTTGGTCTAGGATAATAATTCCTAGTTGAATCAACTTTAAACTTAGGTCTAGGTTGGCGTTAGATTCTATCTACTTGGATAGAGTCATTGTCATTGGTTTGGGCTTGATTGGTTTCATCTATAATGCTGACATTAGATTTGGACGATCCTAGAAGTTAGGCTATCTGTTTGTTAATCTAGTCTAAAAGCTCTATTTTTTCTAAAAGGAAGAGGTTTTTTAGACGTTGAAGTCAGATTATATGGCCTGAACAAAGGTGGAGAGATATTTGATGGGAATTGGGTTTGTTGTTTAGTTTGAATATTGTCCAATTTATTCTCTATGCACCTAACCTGGTTAGCTTTAGTATAAAGGATTTGGCTTTGAAAGTTCTTATGTTCATAAACTTCTTGAAATCACCTAAGGTTGATGACTCAAAATTGGGTTTATTATCAGCTACTTTGAAAGGAGAAGCTAGAATGGTTGTTTCTCCTATTTTGAGATTGATTGACTTTAGGGGTGGGTGAACTAATTGGATAGGAACATGGGATTTTGTTTCCCACTTTCTGGTTTAACTAGATTGAACTTGTATTGCTTCAAAAGGGTAATGTATTTTGCGGTTAGCAAGATACATTTCAAACCAAGTAAAGAAAGGAATATTGACTTTAAGCCTATTCATTTCTTCATACCATTCTTCCCTAATTTGATCACGTTTGGGAATATAAAAGTTTTCAAAGAACCATTGAACTTAAACTTGATTAATGGGAGTTTTGAAATCTTGTCAAGGAAGTCTTTGTCAAATTGAAAATTATCACTAATAATCATATTGACAAATTGAAAATCTGAAAGGGTTGGAGAACTTAGGGCTAACACCTGAGAAATTGGCTTAATTATAGGGTTGGAATAATTGACAAAACCTTGAAAACTACGAGCACTTTGAGTTTTTACTTCATCTACCTTATAAGGTTGAGAAGAAAAAGGTATTGAGAATGAAGTTCTAGCAGTTTGGAAATTTGTTTTGAAGGAAATGGTCTTGGTTGTTTAAAAAAGTTGATTCTAAATAGAACATGGCCACCGCTAGTTTCTTCTACTTCATTAAGATCATGCTTGCTAATGTTTCCAAGAACTTGAAGATTCTTAAATTTTCATGTTTCAGAGATAGTGATCTAATCTCATTGGATCAATTTTGGAGTAAAGGTTAAAGCAAGGGTATCCTGATGTTAAGTGTGAATAATGATCATTATGGCTTCTCCTCTGTAATCACTAAAAAGGCACCTATGGTCAAATTGATATGTGAGTTAACAGAAATAAATCCTATATAAGAGCATATATCCTTGACGATATTCTACAAATTTGGAATTTGCAGCATGTATGTTAAGTACTAGAGTAGCTAGTATAGTAGGATCAGAAAGGTTGACAGCAAAATTTGGAGCATAATTGAAATAATTGAACTATTGCACATATTGGTTTGAACTATTCCTAAACTGGAATCTTCAAAATTCAGCAAAGTTTTATCTTTAAGCATAAGTAAGATTGGAGTATCTAAACCTATCCTATAGAGTGGTTTGATAGCTATTTGAATTAATCCATAGAGGATGTGGTTGAAGCCTTCATCGTTGTATCTTTGAATAGAAAAAGCATTGAGCAACCTAATTTCTTGATACTCATTTTAAAGTGAAAGGGTTTGTTTATGTTCCTTGGATGATGCGATTCTCTATCATTGGACTTTTCAGATTTATTAAACAAGAAGTCATTGGTTTCATAAATTATACTATGAGGAATATTGGACAAAGATTCTTTACTAATATTTTTGAGAAAAATTAGTAACTTTGGTTATAAGCTCTCTTGATCTTACAGTCTTGGGATCCTTTTGGGACTTTGAGCTAAAAAGTTTTCTAAATCAAGAAGACATGGTTAAAACTAAAATTGAAACAATAATCCTAGATCAATATCCTAAATTACTGTTGAGCAAATACCTCAAAACACAAATACCTAAAATCAAAGTAGCTACTAGAACACCTAAGGCTGACCAACGGTCTTACTACCTACTATCGGATCTTACTGCCTAGAACACCTGGCTTACCAATGTATGCACAGCTCTCACTACTACTCCTCTAACTCTTTGGCACCTGTATCCTAAAATACTTGCACAATAATAACTTAATATATATTTTCTAAAGCTACTAAACAACAATAATTTCATCCACCACTACCTCACTTTTGAAAACCTTATGGCTCTGCTACCTGATTAAAGCCCAAGAAAAGGAAGAATTGTCGAGATCTTTTTGAGAAAATTAAGTGAAAACTTTGATATTTGAGGAAAATTTGAAATATTTGAAATTTGAAAATAAATTGCATAGATTGATTCTTGAAACAAAAGTTTTTATTGAATGATTAACAATTGTACAAAGATTATTGAAAGAAAATTGTACAGGAGTTGCTAAGTTTTCAAAACGTTGAAAACAATTTATTTTTTATTTGCAAAAATTTCAATTTTCCTCAACTATCAAAGTTTTTGCTCAATTTTCTCAAAAAAATCTCGACAATTCTTCCTTTTCACACAGGCACGACATAGGCTTAGAGTGCATTAGGCAGTGTGTGGCATGAACTTCAAGGAGTGACCAGAACATCCCTGCGGGCACGGCAGAGGCGTTAAGTATGTTTGACAGTGCAGAGTACGAACTTTGGAGAGTGACTGAAACATCCCCGTGGGAATGTCTGAGGCTTTAGGTGCATTGGGCAGTGTGTGTGACGAACCTTTGGGAGCAACCGGTACATCCCTGCAGGCACAACAGAGCCGCTGTGCAATTTCAGCAGTGCGTGGGACAAACTTCTTGGAGCGACTGGCACATCCCCATGAGCACAGCAGAGGCATCGGGTGCATCCAACAATGCACGAGAGGAACTTGCAGGGAGCGACCAGAACATCCTTGTGGGCACGGCAGAGGCTTTGGACGAATGAAGTTTTTGGATGCGCTTGGCAGTGCACTGGACAAACTTTCAGGGAGCAGCCGGAACATCCCTGTGGGTAGTGCTGAGGCATTGGGTGCATTTGATAGTATGCAAGACAAACTTCAGGAGCAACTGAAACATTCCTATGGGCATGGTAGCGTTAGACACATTCAACTGTGTGTTAGACGAACTTTCTGGAGTGACCATAACATCCCAGTGGGCACAAAAGAGACTTTGGGACTGTTGGGCAGTGTGGGTCATGAACTTCTGAGAGAGATTGAAACATCACTACAGGTATGGCAGAAGTGTTAGGTGTGTTAGGCAGTGCTCAGTACAAACTTTGAAGACTGATCAGAACATCCCCGTGCGAGCGAAAGTGGCATTGGGCGCATTCGGTAGTGCATGGGACAAACTTCCGGAAGTGACCAGAAAATACCCGCAGGTACTACAAAAGCATCAAGCACATTTGGCAGTGCTCAGAATGAACTTTCAAGAGCAACCAGATCATCCCAGCGGGCATGGCAGTGTGTTGGGTGCATTTGGCAGTGCACAAGATAAATTTTCAGGATTAATTGGAACATCCCTGCAGGTGCGGTAGAGGCATCGGGCACGTTTGGCAGTGTGCGGGATAAACTTTCAAGAGTGACCAGAACATCCCCATGGGCGAGTCTGAGGCTTCAAGCGCGTTTCGGCAGTGTGTGAGACAAACTTCCGAAAGTGACCAGAAAATCTAAGCGGGAGCGGCAAAGGCTTCGGGCACGTTGGGCAATGCATGGGATGAACTTCCGTTAGTGACCAGAACATCCTAGCAGGCATCGCAAAGGCTTTGGGCACATTATAGGCTTTGGGCACGTTTGGCAGTGTGCGTGACAAACTTCCCAGAGCGACCAAAACATCCCTGCGGGCGCATTCAGCAGCGCATGAGACAATCTTCCGTGAGTGACCAGAACATCCCTGCAGGGGTGGCAGAGGCATTGCATCTGTTAGGCAGTGCGTGGGACAAGCTTCCGGAAGCAACTACAACATTCCTGCAGTTGCTGTAGTGGCATTGGGAGCACTCTGCAGCACACGGGGCAAACTTATGGAAGTGGCTGGAAAATTCCCACGGGCTCGGAAGAGGCATCGGATGTGTTCAGCAGGCTTTTGCACAAACTTCTAGGAGCAACTAGAACATCACCATGGGCATGGCTGAGGCATGGGGTGTGTTCTGCAGTGTGTGGGATGAACTTCTAGGAAAGACCAAAACATTCCCGCCAGAGCGCCAGCATTAGACACATTCGATAGTGTATTAGACGAACTTCCTAAAGTGACTGGAACATCCTAGTGGGACCAAAAGACACTTGGGCAGTGCGAGGGACGAATTTTCAGGAGCTACCAAAACATCCTTGTGGGCATGGCATAGGCGTCGGGTGCATTCAGTAGTGCATGGTACAAATTTGAAGAGCGACTGGAACATCCTGACAGGAGCAAAGAGTGGCATCGGGCGTGTTTGGCAATGCACAAGACAACCTTCAAGAGCAACCAAAAAATCCCCGCAGGTGAACAGAGGCATCAGGCACGTTGGGCAGTGCTCAGGACGAACTTCTAGGAGAATCGAATCACCCCAGTGGGCATGGCAGTGGGGCGAGCACATTTGGCAGTGCATGGGACAAACTTCTGGTTTTGAATGGAACAACCCCGCAGGTGCAACATAGGCATCTAGTACATTCAGCAGTGTGTGGGGCAAACGTCTAAAAGTGACCAAAACATGCCCATGGGCAAGTTTGAGACTTTGGGCACAGTAGGCAGTGCGTGGGACAAACTTCTGGAAGCGACCAAAACATCTTCGTGGGAATGGTAGAGGCTTCGGGCAATGTTGGGCAGTGCATGGGATGAACTTTCAGTAGTGACCGAAACATCCCAGTGGTCGTGGTAGAGGTTTTAGGCACGTTTGGTAGTGTGTGTGACAAACTCCCCAAAGTGACTCTTTGAAAACTAAGTACAATCTTCTGTACTATTTTCAATATTTCAATAAAGAAAATCCTTTTCAAATAATTTTGTGTCTCAAAAATTATTTCAATTATTCCCAATTGCATTTTCAATTTTCAAATTTCAAATTTCAAGATTCAATTTTCAATCTCTTTTCTTTCTCTCTCCTTAGGCTGTCAAGCATATGGAAGAAGACGATGATCAATCATCCATAGGTTTCAGCCCTGAAGATTACCCTTTTTTTCAACCATGATCCTTTTGATTTTTGATCAAAAGAATGTGAATTATTACAAAGTTACTACAAGTGGGAGACACTAGGCCCCACAATTGATGCTCCACTACCACCTGGAGACAAGACTTCTTTTAGTGCAAAAATAAAGAAGCTTAATGATCAAGTGACGACAATGCTTCTTTTGGCACCTAGTCAAAAGAAGAATCGTGATCAAAAGAAGACAATTCACTTTTCGGTGGAAAAGTAAAGTTGTCCCAAAGATGCATTAGCGATCCAACTTTTGTAAAAGAAAATACTCAATTGTAATTATTATAATAGTGTCCAACTTAGCTTTAGGACTTGTATAAATTAGACTTCAAGCTCAGTTGGTCTAGGAGGCAAAACTTGGATACAAAATCAAGATTTGGATAACTCTCTGAAAACTAATCATAATCTTTTGTACTATTTTTAATATTTCAATAAAGAAAATCCTTTTCAAATAATTCTGTGTTTCAAAAATTTATTTCAATCATTCCCAAGTACATTTTCAATTTTCAATAATTAATTCTCAAGATTCAAATTTCAAGATTTAATTTTCAATCTCTTTTCTTTCTCTCTCTGGGCTTCGTGTTGGAATCAAACAAATTTATTTCTCTCCATTCAGATAGAGATTTCTCTGTCAATTTCGTGCATAAAAGATTTAACTATATGGACTATCAGAATGCATGGAATAATGCATTCTATGTTCAATCATATGATCATTCGTGGTTCTTCCAATTCCACGAGCATTGCCCAAAGACCTTAAGTAAACCATATCATCATGGTTTTAGAAATGGTGGTATTTCTTTTGATCAGATTGTTCAAATTATCTTGCAAAAAATAATAATTTCTCAATCCCCTAGCATATAAAAAATGTCTATTCGTCACAGGCATTTATGCTGGAATTCAAATTTCAGTTGATTTCATAGTTCCATGGATTTTATCTTGAACTTACTTATGGAACCCTTTTATCCAAACTATAACTTCTCTCTGGTGAGAGAATTCAAAATCAAGTGGGGGATAAGTTCGACATGAGAAGAGTTGAACTGTTGGTGATGACCAAGTAGCTTAAAGAAGGCAAGCACCTATAGAAGGTGATTCAAGAGATTCATTTGCCTCCTAAATCTCACCAACCAACTGGTGTAGCCTCACCAACTACTCCAACTAGTAAGTTCCAACTACCATGCTTAAAGAATAAAAGGAAAATTTTTTTAAAAAAATTTTGAAGAACTTGTCAAGCAAATGGAAGATGATGACGCACAATCATCCACAGGTTCCAGCCCTTGAAGATAACCCTTTTAACAATCACAATCCTTTTGATTTTTAATCAAAAGAATTTGAATTATTGCTCAAGACAAATTTGTTGTAAGTAGGAAACACTAGGCCCCACAAACGATCCTCCGCATGAAAACAAGGCTTCTTTTGGTGCAAAAGAAAAGAAGCTTAATGATCAAATGAAGCCAATTCTCTTTTTGGCGCGCAGTCAAAAGAAGAGTTATGATCAAATGAAGGCAAATTACTTTTTGGTGGAAAATTGAAGAGCTCCAGCTATCCAACTTTTGTAAAAGCAGATGCTCAATTGTAATAGTGTCCAACCTAGCATTTAGGACTTGTATAAATTAGAGTTCAAGCTCAGTTGCTCAGGGAGGAAAAACTTGGAAACAAAATCAAGATTTGCACAACTCTCTAAAAATTGAGTAGATTATCTTGGTTTTGGGCTCTGATACCAACATGAAGCCTAGGGAGAGAGAAAGAAAAGAGATTGAAAATTGAATCTTGAAATTTGAAAATTGAAACTGTGCTTGGGAACAATTGAAATAAATTTTTGAACATAGAATTATTTGAAAAGGATTTTCTTTACTGAAATATTGAAAATAGTACAAAAGATTGTGCTTAGTTTTCAGAGAGTTATACAAATCTTGATTTTGTTTCCACATCACCCGAGCAACTGAGCTTGAACTTTAAGCATAAACAAGATTGGTGTATCTATGCTTGTCTTTGAGAGAGGCTTGATTGCTATTTGTATCAATCCATAGTGGATGTAGTTGAATCCTTTATCCTTGTACCTTTGGATGGAAAATGGGGTTGAGCAACCTAATTTCTTCATACTTGTTTTGTAAAGAAAGAGTTTGTTCATGCTCTTTGATTGATTTTCTGACTTTATTGAACAAGAAGTCATTAGTTTCATACATTATACTATGACGAATGTTAGGCAAAGATTCTCTACTGATTTTTTGAGAAAAATTTCAAGATTCAATTTTCAAAACATAGGAAGAATTATAAGCCTAAAAACAAGAATATTGTTTGTTGGACTTTTAAGAAACCAGGCCACACCTGAACCAACTATAAAACCAAATCCAAGATCAATGAAATCTTCAAGGATCAAGAGGATCTTAGATCCAAGTTTTCCCAACTTCTTCTTAGCAAAGAGTCTAGTATTCAATCATCTGAGTCTTTAGATGAACTCATTTAACAGATAGATCAAACCACTAGTAATAGTAAATCTGCTCAAAGTTGCAACTCTTCGGAAAACATTTGTAACTGTCCCTACATCAACAAGATCAATAAAAACAAAGTTGATAAACAATTTCTACTTACTATCATTGACAAAATAGATGACCTAGAGCTCAAAAGAAAATATTTAGCTCGTAACCTTAGAGAAATCATTACTCGTGAGTAACTGGCTAGTATCCCGAAGGCTTTCAAACTCAATATAATCTTTGAGAAATACCCTACTGAAAATTTGTTCAAACAAGTGACCACACGAGAACTTCAAGACGTTAAACTCTTGAAAGCCCAAATCAAAGACTTGAAAAAACAAGTCAATGATCAATAGCTTCAACAACTCTAAACCAATATTAGAATAGAGTTATTAGAAAATTCTAGAAACGTTGCTCAAACTGCAAATCAGCAAGCTGAAAGTAATAATAGTCAACAGTCTCAAACTTTACCATTGCCGGATCAACCATTAGATGATAATAGTTTTATCCATTTGATCAATAGGATTAATTTTCAAAAATGCTATGTCAATATTTCCTTACATGTAGAAAATAGTTTCTCTATCAATACCACTGCATTAGTTGATTTTGGTGTAGATCAAAACTATATTCGAGAAGGAAATATTCCTACCAAATACTATGAAAAGACCTATGAACGTCTTCATAATACTAATGGGTGAAACCTAAATGTTAGGTACAAATTCTCCAATGCCCAAATCTGTAACCAAAACTATTGTTTTTGCAATAGTTTTATCTTGTCAAAAATCTTTCTCAAAATATCATTTTGCGAAGTCCGTTCCCAACTCAAATCTATCCATTTCAAGTAAATGACAAAGGTATTCACACTGAGGTACTGGGTACCAAAGTATCTTTCAACTTTTTGTTTGCAGTCAGTCAAAAAGACATTCACATGCTCCAACAAATCTCAATAAGCCAGTAGATCAACCTTATCTGACATAAGGAATCGCATGTACAGGTTTTACGAAAAAAGCTCAATCATGCCAAAATAGAAAGCCAACTAGGGAATTCACTCATTTAGACAAGGCTTCACGAGCTCCAAGACCTTTTCGAAATGAAATATACTCGAACCTACCCAATGCTTTTTGGGAAAGGAAAAAGCATATAGTCCAACTCCTTTATGAAGAAGACATTCATGAGAGAGATATTCCAACCAAAGCAAGACCTATCCCAATGAATCATGACCTCGTTGAACATTGTAAAAAGGAGATTAATGATTTATTGTCAAAAAATCTCATTCGTCCATCTAAGTCACCTTGGAGTTGCTCAGCCTTCTACGTCAAGAAAAATTCAGAAATAGAGCGTGGTGTCCCACACCTAGTCACCAATTATAAACCTCTTAATAAAGTGCTTCAATAGATTAGATACCCTATTCCAAACAAAAGAGATTTGCTTAATAGATTATATGATTCCGTCATATTTTCTAAATTTGACATGAAATTAGGATTTTGGCAAATCCAGATTATTGCCCAAGATAGGTACAAAATAGCTTTTTGTACCCTTTGGACATTAGATGAATGTAATGCCCTTTGGACTAAAAAATGCTCCTTTTGAATTCCAAAACATTATGAATGACATTCTCAACCCATATTCTCAATTTTCAATAGTTTACATAAATGATGTCCTCATCTTTTCAAAATCCATTGACTAACACTTCAAACATTTACAAATTTTCCTAAAGGTGATCAAACAGAACGGGTTAGTAGTATCCACTACTAAGATGAAATTATTCCAAACCAGAGTTAGATTTATAGGCCATGAAATCTATAAGGATACTGTTCAATACATTAATAGATCAATAGAATTTGCTTCAAAATTTCAAGATGAGATCAACGATAAGACATAGTTACAAAGATTTTTAGGGTCTTTTAATTATGTAGCTAATTTCTTTCCACACCTTAGAACTATTTGTCAACCACTATTCAAGACTTTTCCTTGATGTGATGTTCTGGTCGCTCCCAGAAATTCGTCTCACATACTGCCGAATGCGCCGAAATCCTCCACTGTACCTTTGGGGATGTTCTGATAGCTCCTAGAAGTTCGTCCCATGCACTGCCCAACTCACCCGAAGCCTATACTGCACCCATGGGAATGTTCCAGTCATTGCTGGAAGTTCATCCTGTACACGTTCGAACGCACCCAATGCCTTTGACGCACATACAAGGATGTTCTGATTGCTTCTCGAAGTTCGTTCCACAGACTGCAAAATTCACTCGATGCCTCTACTGCATGTGCAGTCATTTTTCGTCCTGTGCACTACCCAATGAGCCCTAAACCTCTGCTGAGATAATGGGGATGTTCTGGTTGCTCTTGAAAGTTTATCCCACACACTGCCAAACACGTTTGATGCCTCCACGCACACCTTTGAGGATGTTCTGGTAGCTTCCGGAAGTTTTTCCCATGCACTTCCCAACACACCTAAGGCCTACACTGCACCCACAGGAATATTCTGCTCAGTATTGGAAGTTTGTCCGGCACACTGCCGAACACACCCGATGCCTCTAACACACATACAGGGATGTTCCGATTGCTTCCAAAAGTTCATCCCACACACTGCAAAATGCACCGACACCTCTGTTGCACATGCGGGCATTTTTTCGACTGCTCCAAGAAGTTCGTCTCGCGCACTATTGAACACGCACAGCCCACAATCGTGCCCGTGGGGATGTTTCGGTCACTCTCAAAAGTTCGTACTGCACACTGCCAAATGCAGATGACGCTGCTGCCACGCCTGCAGGGATGTTCTAGTCACTCTTGGAAATTTATTCCAAACACTACAGAACGCGTCCGACACCTCTGCCACGCTTGTAGGGATATTCTGGTCACTCTAGGAAGTTCCTTTGTGCACTACCGTACATGTTGGATGCCTCTGCTATGCCCGTGGGGATGTTTTGGTCACTCCTGAAAGTTTTGTGCCTCGTATTACTGAGTGCACCGCATCTGTAGGGATGTTCTGATTACTCCTAGAAGTTTGTCCCGAGCAGTGCCAAACGCGTCCAATGCCACTGTTGTACTAGCAGTGATGTTTTGCTCACTCTTGAAAGTTCATCCGGCACATGGCTGAATGCACCTGACGCCTTGCCAAGCCCGCGGGGATGTTCTGGTCACTCCTGGAAGTTCATCCCAAGCACTGCCGAATGCTTCCGACCCTGAGCCCATAGGGCTTTCCTAGCCACTCCCACAAGTTCATCCCGTGCACTGCACCATGCACCCAAAGCCTCTGTCGTGCCTGTAGGGATTTTCCACTCACTTTTGGAAATTCACCCCACGCACTGCCGAACGCACCTAACGCAGCCGTCATGCCCATGGAGATGTTCCGGTCGCGCCTAGAACATTGTTCTCATACCTTGACTGCATGGATGATGGCCAACATCTCCTTAGCATATACTGACCATTCCTTCTTCATGGGCCCAAAGACTCTACTCATGTATGCAATAGGTCTTCCGACTTGACTCAGGATAGCACCAATTCCATCTTGACATGCATCAGTGTGAAGCTCGAAGGTTTGGTTGAAGTCGGCAGTGCTAACACTAGGGTCTCACACATAGCTTGCTTCAACAACTTGAATGCGTCTTCACTCTTCTCTGTCCATAGGAATCCGTCCTTCTTTAGTAAGTCTGTTAATGGTTTTGCTATGGCTCCGTATTTGTGAACAAATCGGCGGTAGTAGCCTGTTAAACCTAGAAATCCTCTAAGTTCTGTGACATTCTTAGGACTTGACCATGTTTGCATGGCTCCTATTTTCCATTGGTCTACCTTCACTCCATCTTCGGATATGATGTGACCGAGGTATTCAAGCTCCTCTTGCATGAATGTGCACTTGGATGGCTTGATAATGAAACCATTTCTTCTTAACACGTCTAGCACTTTTGCTAAGTATTCGAGGTGATCATCATGGTTCCTAGAATAGACCAAAATGTCATCAAAGAAAACTAAAACAAACCTACGTAAATAAGGTTTGAAGATGTCGTTCATGGCTGCTTGAAAGGTGGAGGGTGCGTTGCATAGTCGAAGGGCATGACTAGGTACTCGTAGTGTCCACTATGAGTCCGAAATGCTGTCTTCTACAGATCCTCTGCTTTCATGCGTATTTGATGATATCCGGCCTTGAGATCCAGCTTGGTGAACAGCTTTGCTCCATGTAACTCGTCCAGCATATCATCAATTGTTGGGATCAAAAACTGATCCTTGATAGTTGCTTGGTTGAGTGCCCGATAATTGGTGCAAAACCTCCAAGTTTCGTCTTTCTTTCTAACAAGTAGAATGGGAGAAGAAAAAGAGGAAGTGCTAGGTTGGATAATACCTTGCTGTAGCATCTCTTCCACTTGTCTTTCGATCTTGTTCTTTTGGAAGTGTGCATACTGTAAGGTGCTACATTAATCACCTTGGTTTCGTCAATTAATGGGATGGCATGGTCATAATGTCTTGAAGGGTGGTAGTCCTTATAGCTCTCTTAAGAGATCTCCGAATTGCTCCAGTAGGTTCCTTACTCCTATTCATATGTCTTCGTGTATATGAATGGTATTGTATGGCCATGGATTCATAGTCGAACATTATCTTGCCTATGGTTTTAAGCCAAGCATTGCCTAAAACCACATCAAGGCCTGCCAAGGCTAACACATGCAGTTCTGCCTCTATTTTGACTCCTTGAATCTGCATTGCTACTGCCTGGATCACTTGTGCGCACTTGAGCTTCTGTCCGCTTGCCACTCTTACCTCAAAGGGTGCAATCCTTTTTGGACGTAGCTGAAGTGTTTTGACTAATTTTGTGTTGATGAAAGTTATGAGTAGCTCCACTATCTATCAACACTAAAACATTTTTTCCCGTTAATGGTTGCGAACAACCTCATGGCAGTAGGCTTGGTGGTTGCCCCTACTGCATGCAAGTTGATTTCGCCTTCTTCCGCATGATCAGGGAAGTGTTCTGCCTCTGCTTCCTCCTCGACTGTCCATGTGGCTTTCTTGTTCTTCCTCAGCTGCTTTCCTCATGTTCTTCATCACTTACTACTTCAATGATGTTGAACAACCCTTTTTTGCACTTGTGGCCAACTTGCCACTTATCGTTGCACCTAAAACATAGGCCTCTTTCGATTCTCCTGTTGATTTCTTCAGTGGATAGTTTGAGAGGGTCTTTTGTTTTTGAGGAGCTGTCTTACTTGAAGAGGGTGCCTTACCTAGTTTGTCTGAGGGTTTGATGACCTTGGTTGTGCTGCGGGTGATGCTTCTCCCATCATTGATGAGTCTTGCCAACCGAATGCACTGAGTGAGAGAGTTTGGATCCCTCATCTTCACTTCTCGGCTTAGCCAAGGTACAAGGCCATCTAGAAAAGTGCCAATTAGTGCACTATCTGGCCAATGTCCTACCAATTCGGCCAACCTCTCGAATTCTTCAAGGTAGCTTTCTAGAGATCCTTCTTGCCTAATCTTGGCAAGCTGTCCCTCATAGTTTGTCATGCTAGATGGGCCAAATCTGTTCACTAACTCTTGTGTGAACCTTGTCCAGCCTATCCTTCTACCTTCTCGGCCATAGGTGGCCTTAAGCCAATGCCACCATTGGTTGGCTCTCCCACATAGGTGATAGGATGCAAAATCAACCCTTTCACCTCTTTCAATACCTTGTTTTTCAAAGTAAAATTCAGCCTTGGAGATCCATTCGGTTGGATCTCCCTTCTCAAAGGTAGGGAACTCGATTTTTACCTTAGGCCGTGTGTAATGGCTTGGGCTGTCGTAGTGCCAATCCTCCCTCCTTGTGGTGTGCCATGGTTCTGCCTCAGGGTGATTCGCACCCTTCTTGGTTGCCATGATGCGGGCCTTCTGTCCAGCACTTCCTCATCGTCGCTATAATCATTGTAGCGATCATGGGGCAGGTGTTCGTTTGGTGAAGTCTCCCTCCTCTTCCCAAACTCATGCACCCTTTTCCCCCTTTCTTGAAAGGGAAGTGCTTCTGGTCAGATTCGTCCTCATGCAGCTTGGTGCCATGTGACTTCGATTGCAGCCTCCTAGATGTTTGTGGTAGGTGGCTGTTTTCTGCCCTGCTCGGTTTGGACTTGTTTTCCGGCCACTCGGGGTGTGTCTCTCTTCAATTGTTTCAAGAGAATGAATGATAGATGATAGTTGGTGTTTGATATCACCTACCTGGTCATTGATCACATTCTGGTTCCTCTCCAAGGCAAGGATTCTTCCACGGTTGGTGACTGAGAAATCTTCCCCGGTCTGTTCCTGTGGTGCGGGTGAATGCTGCCTAGATGACATGGTAACCTTGATGCCTTGCAATTGACTGGTGTCTGTGCTGATGTCTCAACTATAGCACTAATTTGTTGGGGTGATCGTGCTACCTCTCAACTGAGTGATTGTGCTGATCTCTCAACGAAAAGCACCAATTTGTTGGGGTCCCAATTTTTTTTCCCAACTTTTCTACACCTTAGGGGTCAGCACGCCTACTAAAACCTTCCTAACTTGCTGTCCCAGTTTGATTCTTGAGTTCTTTTCTTAGATTTATGTCCCCTAAGCTGTCCTTCGGGTTAACTAATATATAAAAGGATATGTTGGATAGGCAAGACAACTCTTAAACCTATCACAACTTGCCTTGGTTGAAGAAGACAACTCTTAACTTCAACCTTAGCTCTTAAGCAAGGAAGACAACTCTTCACCTTGACTTAAGCCCAAGTTATCTCAAGACAACTCTTAAAAGATAACCAAAACATAAACAAGAATGGAAGAAAGAATGCTAACCTTGATTCTTGATTAATGAATGAGAAATATACAAAATTTCGGAGCATATGTCCTCCTCACAAATAATGGGCTGTATTTATAGTCCTAAGACAACCTTATCCTAATCTAACTAGTACTTAGGTTCCTTATCCACTTAGGATATGTTTTCCTAAGTCAACAAGCTTTTCTAAGTCAACTAAAACATTATCAAGATAGACCTTATCCCGTTTGTTTCCTGATCTTACTAGGATTCTTGGTCTTTCTTGAGTTCTTACTTTGACTAAGTCTTTCTGTCCTTATCTTATCTTCTCTCCTACAGCTGCTAAACTTCTTCTTGCCATTTCTGTCTAGGATTAGGACTTCCATATGGCGTGTCCTTCATATGGTGTGTCCTTTCATGATTCCACCTTGACGTGAACATCATGCCACGACATCTTGCTACTGCTAGAGTTCTTCATGCCGTCCATCTCCTTTTACTGCTCGGATTGCTTCATGTGTGTCCTGCCAATGCTGGTCTTCTTCTTGGCTTGGATTTTTGCAATCAATTAGGACTGAGTCAGAACTTGGTCGTGCTTCACTACTTGCTGCGTACAGGCTTGCGGCACACACATTCTGGCCTGTTTCTGCCTCTCTTGCTGCTTGGTGCCTTGCGCGCATTCGCTCACACTCCCTTTGCCTCCTAAGGTCCTCAACACGAATGCACCCAACGTATCTGTTGCACCCATGGGCATGTTCCAATTGCTCTAGGAAGTCTGTCCCACGGACTGGCCAACGTGTCCGATACCGCTGCCGCACATGCAGGGATGTTCCGGCCTCTCCCAGAAGTTCATTCCGCACACTGCCCAATGCCCCGATGCCTCTTCCATGCCCACTAGGATGTTCTGATCGCTCTCAAAATTTCACCTTGTGCACAAGCCAACGTGCCTGAACCCTCTGCTGTGCCCGAGGGGAAGTTCCAGTTGCCACTGGAAGTTTGTCCCTCGCACTACCCAACATGCCCGATGCCACTGCCATGCCCATGAAGATGTTTCGGTTGTTCTTGAAAGTTTGTCCTGTGCACCACCCAACACGCCTGATGCTGCTGCCGCACGTGCAAGGATGTTCCTATTGCTCCTAGAAGTTTGTCCCACACACTGCCCAAGGCTTGAAGGCTTGCGCTCATGGGGATGTTCCGATTGCTCCCAAAAGTTCATCCCGTGCACAGCTGTGCCCACAGGGATATCCTGGTCACTCCTAGAAGTTCATCCCAAGCATTGCCGAACGCGTTCGATGCCTTCGCCAAGCCCATGGGGCTTTTCCAGTCGCTCCCTAGAAGTTCATCCCATGCACTGCCTCATGCTCCCAAAGCCTCTGCCATGCCCGTAGGGATATTCCAGTTGCTCCTGGAAATTCATCCCGCGCACTGTCGAACAAGCCCAATGCAGCTGTCATGCCTGTGGAGATGTTCCGATCGTAACTGGAACATTGTCCTGCACACTGCCGAATGCGCCCAATTAATCTGCCTTGCCCGTGGAGATGTTCTGGCTGCTCCTGGAATTTCATCCCGCACACTGCTGATTGTGTCTGACACCACTACTGCACCCAGGAGGAAGTTATGGTCATTCTTGGAAGTTGGTCCAGTGCACTGGCGAATGTGTCAGATGCCTCTACCATGCCCAGAAGATGTTCCATTCACTCCCAGAAGTTCGTTCCATGCACTGCCCAATGCTCCCAAAGCCTCCAATGCACCTGTGGGGATGTTCAAGTCACCCGCATGGATGTTTTGATCGCTTCCAGAAGTTCATTCCACACACTGCCAAATGCACCTGAAGCCTCTTCCGCACCCACGAGGATGTTCCAGTTGCTCTCGAAAATTTGTTAGGAGCACTACCAAATGTGTCTGACAGCTCTTCTGAGCCTGTGGTGATTTTCCGATCGCTCCCGGGAGTTCATCCCGTGCAATTCCAAAAGCACTCGTAGCACAACCAAGGTCACCAAACCCTCGGACAAATTAGGTAAGGCATCCATATCAAGTAAGATAGCACTTGTAAAAACAAAGGACCCTCTCAAACTATCCACTGAAGAAATCAACAGGAGAATCGAAAGAGGCTTATGTTTTAGGTGCAATGATAAGTGGCAAGTTGGCCACAAGTGCAAGAAAGGGCTGTTCAACATCATTGAAGTGGTAAGTGATGAAGAACACGAGGAAAGCAGCAAGGAAGAACAAGAAAGCCCGCATGGACAGCGAGGAGGAAGCAGAGGCAGAACACTCCCCTGATGATGTGGAAGAAGGCGAAATCAACTTGCATGCAGTAGGGGCAACCACCAAGCCTACTGCCATGAGGTTGTTCACAACCATTAACGGGAAGAACATTTTGGTGTTGAGAGATAGTGGAGCTACCCATAACTTCATCAACACAAAATTGGTCAAAACACTTCAGCTACATCCAAAAAGGATTGCACCCTTTGAGGTAAGAGTGGCAAGCGGACAGAAGCTCAAGTGTGCACAAGTGATCCAGGCAATAGCAATGCAGATTCAAGGAGTCAAGATAGAGGTGGAACTGCATGTGTTAGCCCTGGCAGGTCTTGATGTGGTTTTAGGCAACGCTTGGCTTAAAACCATAGGCAAGATAATGTTCGACTATGAATCCATGGCCATGCACTTCCAATGGAAGGGAAGGGACTGCACATGGGAGGCATCCACCACCAATGCAATGCATCATTGTGAGGTAAGTACCCTTGAACGACTATACAAAAAAAGGGCACAATGTTTTGCGGTTCTCTTGGCCACAAAAGAGGAAAACACAGCCGAACATCATACACATGAAGACATATCAATGGCAGTAAGGAATCTACTAGAGCAATTTGAAGATGTCTTAGGAAAGCCACAAGGACTACCACCCTCAAGACATTACGACCATGCCATCCCATTAATCGATGAAACTAAGGTGATTAATGTAGCACCTTACTAGGTATGCACACTTCCAAAAGAATGAGATTGAAAGACAAGTGGAAGAGATGCTACAACAAGGTATTATCTGACCTAGCACTTCCCCTTTTTCTTCTCCTGTTCTACTTGTTAGAAAGAAAGATGGAACTTGGAGGTTTTACACCAATTATCGGGCACTCAACCAAGCAACTGTCAAGGATCGTTTTCCGATCCCAACAATTGATGATATGCTGGACGAGTTACATGGAGCAAAGCTATTCACCAAGCTGGATCTCAAGGCTGGATATCATCAAATATGCATGAAAGAAGAGGACGTGCAAAAGACAACATTTCAGACTCATAGTGGACACTACGAGTACCTAGTCATGCCCTTTGGACTATGCAACGCACCCTCTAC
Source organism: Xylocarpus granatum (assembly GCA_019650275.1). Taxonomy (NCBI): domain Eukaryota; kingdom Viridiplantae; phylum Streptophyta; class Magnoliopsida; order Sapindales; family Meliaceae; genus Xylocarpus; species Xylocarpus granatum. The sequence continues at coordinate 24,432 of BNST01001911.1, read as the reverse complement.
CTTTCAAGCAGCCATGAATGACATCTTCAAACCTTATTTATGCAGGTTTGTTTTAGTTTTCTTTGATGACAATTTGGTCTATTCCAGGAACCATGATGACATGTTCAGAAGAAATCGTTTCGTCATCAAGCCATCCAAGTGTACATTCATGAAAGAGGAGCTTGAATACCTTGTCACATCATATCGAAGAGCAGTGAAGGTAGACTAATAGAAAATAAGAGCCATGGAAACATGGCCAACTCCTAAGAATGTCATCAGAGCTTAGAGGATTTCTAGGTTTAACAGGCTACTACTGCCAATTTGTTCGCAAATATGGCGCCATAGCAAAACCATTAACAGACTTGCTTAAGAAGGATGGATTCCTATGGATAGAGAAGAGTGAAGATGCATTCAAGTTGTTGAAGCAAGCTATGTGTGAGACCCCTAGTGTTAGCACTGCCCGACTTCAACCAAACCTTTGAGCTTCACACTGACACATGTCAAGATGGAATTGGTGCTATCCTTAGTCAAGATGGAATTGGTGCTATCCTTAGTCAAGCCAAAAGACCTATTGCATACATGAGCAGAGTCTTAGGGCCTATGAAGAAGGAATGGTCAGTATACGCCAAGGAGATGTTGGCCATCATCCATGCAATCAAGTTATTCTTTTGGTGGGAAGGACTTAAGGCTGAGATCAAAAAGCTAGTCTAAGAATGTGATGTTTGTCAGCACACCAAACCAGAAGGTGGCAAGACCAAAGGGGTTATTACAGCTTTTGCCAGTACCAGGATGGGTTTGGAAAGACTTGACAATGGACTTCATCATGGGAATGCCCAACAACAAGGGTTATACGGTGATATTAACCATAGTGGACAGACTTAGCAACAGTGCACACTTTGTGCCACTCAAGCAACCCTACACGGCAAAAAAAGTAGCCCAAAAGTTCATAAAAAATGTTTTAAGACTTCATGGCATACCACGGACAATGCTGTCCGATAGAGACACTATCTTTATGAGCAAATTCTGGAAGGAGCTCTTCACACAGCTCGGCAGCAACTTGGTTGCTTCATCTACCTTTCATCCACAAACAGATGAACAAAGTGCTACCTATCATGCGACAATCAAGATGTCATTATATCAAGCAGTATATGGAAGAATACCCCCGGAAATGTCAAGTTATACCATGGGAACAGCAGCATACATGAAGTAGATGTCACACTTCAATCGAGAAAAGAGGTCTTGAAAAAACTCAAGCATGAGCTTGAGAAAGCAAAGGACTGAATGAAGAAACAAACGGATAAAGGGAAGGAAGGAAGTGGAATTTAAGGTAGGTGACTATGTCTATCTTAAAATCCATCCTAGGAGGAAAATAAAGGTTGGAAAGCCAACCACAAGGAAGCTGGCTAGGAAGTACTTTGGACCATATAAGGTAGTAGAGCAAATTGGAGCAATAGCTTATCACCTAAGACTACCATTAAAGTCAAATTACATCAAGTGTTTCACATTTAATTATTGAGAAAAAAGATAGGAGATGTGAGACAAGTGAATAAGGGATTGCTTGATGTTTTTAGGGAAGATCAGCTGGGGTAGCACCCAAAGAAAGCACTAGGATTTTGCATAGTAAGCTATGGGCGCAATAAAAGGCCACTATGGAGAGTACTCATATGGTAGAGTCATTCACCCAAAGATGAAGCAACATGGAAAGACTATGATGATATCTAGTGATGTTTCCCTAATTTCCACCTTGAAGACAAGGTGAGTCTCCAAGAAAGGGGGATTGTTGAGGACCTTAGGAGGCAAAGGGAGCGTGAGCGAATGCGCGCAAGGCGCCAAGCAACAAGAGAGGCAAAAACAGGCCAGAGTGTGCACGCCCACAAGCAGTAAAGGACGGCCAGGTTCTGACTCAGTCATAATTAGTTGTAGAAATCCAAGCCAAGAAGAAGACCAGCATTGGCAGGACACACATGAAGCAATCCGACCAGGAGAAGGAGAGTGATGGCGTGAAGAACTCCAGCAGCAGCAAGATGTCTTGGCAGGTTTACTTCAGCAAGAGGACCATGCCAAAGAGAAGTCTTGGAGAGAAAGGACATGCCACAATAGAAGTCCTAATCCTAGAAGGAAACAGCAATATGAAGGTCAGCAGCTGTAGGAGAGGAGATAAGATAAGGACAGAAAGTTTAGTCAGAGTAGGAATTCTAGTCTAAGTAGAAATTCAAGAAAGACCAAGAATCTAGTAGGATTAGGAAACAGTGGGATAAGGTCTATCTTGATAATGTTTTAGTTGACTTAGAAAACCTTGTTGACTTAGGAAAACATATCCTAAGTGGATAAGGAACCTAAGTACTAGTTGAATTAGGATAAAGGCTGTCTTAGGACTATAAATACAGCCCATTATTTGTGAGGAGGAGATATGCTCAAATTTTGTAGATTTCTCATTCACTAATCAAGAATCAAGGTTAGCATTCTTGCTTCCATTCTTGTTTATTATTGGGTTATCTTTTCAAGAGTTGTCTTGAGATAACTTGGGCTTAAGACAAGGTAAGAGTTGTCTTCTGCTTAGAGCTAGTTGAGTCAAGAGTTGTCTTCTTTAATCAAGGCAAGTTGTGGTAGGTTTAAGAGTTGTCTTGCCTATCCCACATATCCTTTTATCATTAGTTAACCCAAAGGACAGCTTAGGCGACATAAATATGAGAAAAGAACTCAAGAATCAAATGGGACAGTAAGTTAGCAAGGTTTTTAGCTGGTGTGCTGACCCCTAAGGTGTAAAAAAGTTGGGGAAAAAATCGAAATCCCAACTCACGTTTGCTGGGATGTTCTGTCATTCTTGAAAGTTTATCCCGTACATTGCTGAACACACCCAACACCTTTGCTGCATCTCCAAGACATTTCGGTCGCTCTCGAAAGTTTGTCCTGAGCACTGCCTAATACGTCCGACACCTCTGCTGAGCCAGCAAGAGCTTTTCTGGTCACTCCAGGAAGTCTGTCCCACGCACTGCCCAACGCACCAAAAGCCTCTGTCATGCCTGCAGAGATATTCCGATCGCTCTCTGGAAGTTTGTTCCGTTCACTGCCCAATGCGACCGAAGCCTCTGCCGTAGCCACTGGGATGTTCCAGTCACACCTAGAAGTTTGTCCCACGCACTGCCAAACACGCCTGCCACCTCTGCCCTGCCCACAGAGATGTTCTGGCCACTCCTAGAAGTTCATTCCACACATGCTAAACATGCTCGATGACTCTACCGTGCCTGTGGGACATTTTGGTCACTCTGAAATGTTTGTCCCGCGCAATGCATTCGACCCTACTGCCGCATCCACGGCGACATTTTGGTCTCTCTCGGAAGTTCAGCCTGTGCATGGCTGATGGCATCCAACACCACTACTGTGCCCACGGGAATGTTTGGGTCACTCCTGGAAGTTCGCCGATGTCTCTGCCAATCCCACAGGGGATTTTCCTCTTGCACTCGAAGGTTTGTCCCATACACTGCAGAATGCCTCCGGCGCCTTTGCTGAGCCCGTAGGGATTTTCTAGTTGCTCCCGAAAGTTTGTCCTGCAAACTGCCAAACGCATCTGACGCTGCACCCACGCCCACAGGGATGTTTTGGTTGCTCCTAGAAGCTCATCCCGAGCACTGTTGAATGCACCCGATGCCTCTTTCGAGCCCACGCAGATTTTTCGGTCACTCCTAGAAGTTTGTCCTAAGTACTGCCAAGCGTGTCAGATGCCTTCGCCAAGCCAATGGGAATTTTCTGGTTACTCCTAAAAGTTCGTCTTGTGCACTACCCAACTCACCCAAAGCCTCTACCATGCAGGGTAGGGATGTATGGGTCTCTACTAGAAATTCGTCCCGTGCACTGCCAAACGCGCCTGCACTTTGTTGAGGTGGCGGGGATGTTACGGTTTCTTCCAAAATGTTCATCCCGTGCACTATCCAATGCACCAGAAGCATCTGCCATGCCCGCGGCAATATTGATGTCACTCTAAGATGTTCATCCCATGCACTGCCGAACATATCCGACGCTGCTGCCATGCCTGCAGAGATGTTTTGGTCACTACTTGAAGTTTGTCCTGCTCAATGCCAAATGTACCCGACACCTCCACTGCTCCTGCAGGGATGTTTGGATTGCTCTAGGAAGTTCATCTTAAGCACTGCTGAATGCACCCAATGCCGCTTCTGTGCCCATGGCATTGCTCCAGTTGCTCTTGGAAATTTGTCCCACACATTGCCGAACTGTTGAGGACCTTATGAGGCAAAGGAAGCGTGAGCAAATGCACGCAAGGCGCCAAGCAACAAGAGAGGCAGAAACAGGCCACAGTGTGAGCACAACAAGCTTGCACATAGCATGCAGTAAAGCACGGCTAGGTTCTGACTCTGTCCTAACTGACTGCAGAAATCCAAGCCAAGAAGAACACTAGTATTGGCAGGACATGCATGAAGTAATTTGAGCAGGAGAAGGACATGGACAGCATGAAGAACTCTAGTAGCAGGAGAATGTCATGGTAGGTTTGACTTCAGCAAGATGTTCATGTCAAGGAGAATTCTTGGAATGGAAGGACACGCCATATGGAGGTGTTAATTCTAGAAGGAAATGGCAAGATGAAGGTAGCTGTAGGTGAGGAGATAAGATAAGGACAGAGTGATTTAGTCAAAGTAGGAATTCTAGTCTAAGTAGGAATTGAAGAAAGACCAAGAATCTTAGTAGGATTAGGAAACATTGGGATAAGGTCTATCTTGATAATGTTTTAGTTGACTTAGAAAACCTTGTTGACTTATGAAAATATATCCTAACTAAGTGGATAAGGAACCTAAGTACTAGTTGAATGGATAGGCTATCTAATACTATAAATACAGCTCATTATTTGTGAGCAGAAGATATGCTCCGAATTTTGTATATTTGCATTTATTGATCAAGAATCAAGGTTAGCATTTTTGCCTCCATTCTTGTTTATATTTCAGTTATCTTTTAAGAGTTGACTAAGATAACTTGGGCTTAAGACAAGGTGAAGAGTTGTCTTCCTTACCTAAGAGCTTAGGTTGAAGTCAAGAGTTGTCTTCTTCAATTAAAGCAAGTTGTGATAGGTTTAAGAGTTATCTTGCCTATCCAACATATCCTTTTAACATTAGTTAATCTCGTAGGACAACCTCGGGGACGAAAAATCCAAGAAAAGAACTCAAGAATCAAACGGGCACAGCAAGTTAGGAAGGTTTTTAGTAGGCGTGCTCACCCCCAAGGTGTAGAAAACTTGGTAAAAAAAATCGGGACCCCAACATGAACGCCCCTGATGCCAATGATGCTCTCGTTGGGATGTTTTCGGTTGCTCCTAGAAGTTTGTCCTGTGCATTGCTGAATGTGTCTGATGCCACTGTTGTGCCCATGGGGATATTCTAGTCGCTCCCAGAACTTCATTTTGCACACTGTCGAATGCACCAAACGCCGCTGCTTTGCCCGCAGGGATGTGCCCGTCACTCTCAAAAGTTTGTCCTGTACACTGCTAAACGTGACCGACACAGCAGCCGTGCCCAGGGGGATGTTCCAGTCTCTCCTGTTAGTTTTTCCCGTGTACTGCCAAATGCAAAGATGCCTCTGCAGCGCCTGTGGTGATGTTGCAGTCACTCCGGTAAGTTTGTCCTGTATACTGTTGAACGTGCCCAATGCCTCTATCGTGCTCGAACACGTCCAATGCCTCGTCCTTATCTTGTATTCTATAACAGCTGGACTTCCTCTTGGCTTATCCTTCTAGGACTAGGACTCTCAATGAGTATCCTTCTGCCCTTAGAATTCTTCTTGTCGTGACTATCTTATTGCTATTGGAATTCATCATGCGTGTTCTGCTGCTAATAGAACTCTTCTTGGCGTAGATGTCCTACTGCTACTGGAATTCTCTTGCATGGATGTCCTGCTGCTGCTGGAACTCTGCTTGCATAAATGTCCTGCTGCTGCTGGAATTCTCCTTGGCATGGATGTCCTGCTTCTGTTGGAACTATGCTTGGTGTAGATGTCCTTCATTAATTAGGATTAAGTCAAATACTGGTTGGGCCTCACTGCTGGGCTGCACACTTTCTGTTGCCATTCTTGTTTTGCACATTTTCTGGCCCATGCTCTCCTTTACTGCCTCATTTTCTGCCCATTGCCTTTCCTACATACTTAAGTTCTCAACAATCCTCCTTTCTTGAAGACTCACCTTGTCCTCAAGGTGAATGTTGGAAAACTATTGCTGGATGTGATTATAGTCTTCCCAAACTTTGTACGGGTAATGGCAAAGATTGTAGCAATCCCTTGGTCTTGCCATCTTCTGGTTTTATCCATGGGCAAATGTCACAATTGCTGTCTTTCTTTTTGACTTTAGCCTTGAATCCTTCTGACCAAAAGAATAGCTTGATCCGCATGTAAGTATGGAACCATCCTGAATGTCCTCCTTTCCGTGAGTTGTGGAAGTGATTCAAGATCTTTCCTCTTAGTCCCGGTATGTTTGGTACATATACCTGCTGTTTGTGCCAAATATATCCATTTTTTAGGGTGAATTTACTAACCTTAGGGTTGAAATTCTTGATCTTCTCTGTGAGTTCTTGGCTTTGAGGATCAATCTCTATTGCCTCTTTAATTTCCTTGCCAGGCTTGTAGATTATTTCATACTCGTAACCCAGCAACTTGACATGGAACTTTTGCTACTCTGGGATGGTAATTTTCTGCTCCATGAGGCTTCTCAAGGGTTGTTGATCTGTAATGATCAGGAATTTCCTCCCAAGAAGGTAAGGTCACCATACCTTGACTGCATGGATGATGACTAACATCTCCTTGGCATATACTGACCATTCCTTCTTCATGGGCCCTAAGACTCTGCTCATGTATGCAATGGGTCTTCCGGCTTGACTCAGGATGGCACCTATTCTATCTTGACATGCGTCAGTGTGAAGCTCGAAGGTTTGGTTGGAGTCGGGGCAGTGCTAACACTGGGGTCTCACACATAGTTTGCTTTAACAACTCAATGCATCTTCACTCTTCTCTATCCATTGGAATCTATTCTTCTTTAGCAAATCCGTTAGTGGTTTTGCTATGGTGCCGTATTTGCGAACAAATCGGCAGTAATAGCCTGTCAAACCTAGAAATCCTCTAAGTTCTGTGACATTCTCAAGAATTGGCCATGTTTGCATGGCTCCTATTTTCCGTTGGTCTACCTTCACTCCATCTTCAGATATGATGTGACCGAGGTATTCAAGCTCCTCTTGCATGAATGTGCACTTGGATGGCTTGATGATGAAAGGATTTCTTCTTAACACTCTAGCACTTTTGCTAAGTGTTCTATGTGATCATCATGGTTCCTGGAATAGACCAAAATGTCATCAAAGAAAACTAAGACAAACCTGTGCAAATAAGGTTTGAAGATGTCATTCATGGCTGCTTGAAAGGTGGAGGGTGCATTGCATAGTCCGAAAGGGCATGACTAGGTACTCATAGTGTCCACTATGAGTCCGAAATGCTGTCTTCTGCACGTCCTCTTCTTTTCATGCGTATTTGATGATATCCGGCCTTGAGATCCAGCTTGGTAAACAACTTTGCTCCATGTAACTCGTCCAGCATATCATCGATTGTTGGGATCGGGAAACGATCCTTGACAGCCATTTGGTTGAGTGCCCAGTAATTGGTGCAAAACCTCCAAGTTTCGTTTTTCTTTCTAACAAGTAGAATGGGAGAAGAAAAAGGGGAAGTGCTAGGTCAGATAATACCTTGCTGTAGCATCTCTTCCACTTGTCTTTCGATCTCGTTCTTTTGGAAGTGTGCATACCGGTAAGGTGCTACATTAATTGCCTTGGTTTCGTCGATTAATGGGATGGCATGGTCATAATGTCTTGAGGGTGGTAGTCCTTGTGGCTCTCCTAAGACATCTCTGAATTGCTCCAATAGGTTCCTTACTCCTATTGGTATGTCTTCGTGTGTATGATGTTCGGCTGTGTTTTTCTCCTTTGTGGCCAAAGAGAATCACAAAACATTGTGCCCTTTTTCTGTATAGTCGTTCAAGGGTACTTACCTCACAATGATGCGCTGCATTGGTGGTGGATGCCTCCCATGTGCAGTTCCTTCCCTTCCATTGGAAGTGCATGGCCATGGATTCATAGTCGAACATTATCTTGCCTATGGTTTTAAGCCAAGCGTTGCCTAAAACCACATCAAGACCTGCCAGGGCTAACACATGCAGTTCCACCTCTATTTTGACTCCTTGAATCTGCATTGCTACTGCCTGGATCACTTGTGCGCACTTGAGCTTCTGTCCACTTGCCACTCTTACCTCAAAGGGTGTAATCCTTTTTCGGACATAGCTGGAGTGTTTTGACCTGTTTTGTGTTGATGAAGTTATGGGTGGCTCCACTATCAATCAACACCAAAATATTCTTGTCATTTATGGTTGTGAAAGCCTCATTGCAGTAGGCTTGGTGGTTGCCCCTACTGCATGCAAGTTGATTTCGCCTTCTTCCACATGATCTAGGGAAGTGTTCTGCCTCTGCTTCCTCCTCGCTGTCCATGCAGCTTTCTTGTTCTTCCTGCATCACTACTAGATCCCCTTTGCTAATTTTTTGAGTGCTAGAGAAATCCTTAACGTTGCAGGGAATGTCTAGATCTTCAGTGTTCAAGCTGTAACACAGATAATCATCATTCTGTCTAGGGAATTGAAAATCTAAAACAGAGTGCAGATGATGGTGTTTGATCAATATTTGTGCCTTGCAAAACATGCTGCATGCTATGCATATTTTTTGCTACAGTTTGAAACAATGAATGGTCTAAAGTTTTGATCTCTTGCAGCTTGTGAAGCTGTCCATGAAAGATCAGCAAGTCCTTCAATCTAGACAGGAATATGATTAGGAACTTTGTCTTCTGTTCCAGGTTTAGCCAACAAGGCAGATTGTGCCTGTTTTGGTGGATAATTTGTAGAAGCATGCACTTGTAATCCATATGATTCTGCATCCACTTTAATTTGCTGTTCTTCCACTCTTGGTAGTGCTAAAGAAGATGTAGAAGTAGTAGCATAAACCTGAATAGATGAATCAGGACGTTTGGCAGATGCATTGTTCGACTCTTCACAAGACATCTGCATCTTTATCTTGGCATTTGGACACACCAAGTCCTGTCCTGGAGCACTTGTGTCCTTAGTGTCGCCTTCACTTGGACGTGCATACACATCTTCTATGTGCAATTTTTTTCCTCCGCTGTCATCAACTGAAATTGTTGGTGATGAAACGTCTTCAATTGTTCTCCCAGATTGGCATCTCAGGAGGCGGAGATGAGTATTCCAAGTTCTCAACTGGTGCAGCACTCTTAGAATTTGATGAAGGAAAGACTTGATTCCCATCAAACTTGGAGCAAATATTGGTGATGCTGGAGGGGCTGAAATCTGTCCATCAATTCTTGTGTGAACCTTGTCCAGCCAATCCTTCTACCTTCTCGGCCATAGGTGGCCTTAAGCCAATGCCACCATTGGTTGGCCCTCCCACATAGGTGATAGGATGCAAAATCAACCCTTTCACCTCTCTCAACACCTTGTTTCTCAAAGTAAAATTCAGCCTTGGAGATCCATTCGGTTGGATCTCCCTTTCTCAAAGGTAGGGAACTTGATTTTTACCTTAGGCCTAGTGTAGTGGCTTGGGCTGTCATAGTGTGCCATTCCTCTCTCCTATTTTGTCCACCAATGTTCTGCCTCATGATGACTCTACATTCTTCTTGGCTGCCATGTTGCTGGCCTCCAATCCAAAACCTCATTGTTGCTGTTCTCATCATAGGGGTCATGGGGCTGGTGCAAATTCAGTGACACCTTCCCTTCTGCTCCCTAGACTCATGCGCACTCTCCCCCTTTCTTGAGAGGGAAGTTGCTCATGGTCAGAATCTTTCCCCTGCTCATGGTACCGTGAGATCTCCGAATGCAGCCTTTCTAGGTTGCTGTGGCAATATGCTGCTCCTGGTTTTCTCAGTTTGGACTTGTTTTCCAGCCACTCGTGGTGTATCTCTCTTCAATTGCTCAAGAGAATGGATGATAGAAGATAATTGATATTTGATATCACTTACCTGGATGTCAAGTGAGCGTCGGTTCCTCTCTAAGGTCAGAATTCTTTGAAAGTCCTCATTAGTTCGCTGTTGTGGTGAAGGTGAATGCTGCCCTAGATAACATGGTAACCTTGCTGTCCTCTCAACTAGATGGTGATTGTGCTGCTTTCTCAATTAGAACACTAATCTGTAGGGGTGATTGTGCTTATTCTCAACTGGTGGTTGTGCTGATCTCTCAACAAAAGCACCAATTTGTTGGGGTCTCGATTTTTTTCCCCAACTTTTATACACCTTAGGGGTCAGCACGCCTACTGGAATCCTTCCTAACTTGCTGTCCCGTTTGATTCTTGAGTTCTTTTCTTATATTTACGTCCCCTAAGCTGTCCTTTCGGGTTAACTAATATATATAAAGGATATGTTGGATAGGCAAGACAACTCTTAAACCTATCACAACTTGCCTTGGTTGAAGAAGACAACTCTTAACTTCAACCTTAGCTCTTAAGCAAGGAAGACAACTCTTAACCTTGTCTTAAGCCCAAGTTATCTCAAGACAACTCTTAAAAGATAACCGAAAATATAAACAAGAAAGTAAGCAAGAATGCTAACCTTGATTCTTGATTAATGAATGAGAAAATAACAAAATTTGGAGCATATATCTCTGCTCACAAATAATGGGTTGTATTTATAGTATTAGACAGCCTTATCCTAATTCAACTAGTACTTAGGTTCCTTATCCACTTAGGATATGTTTTCCTAAGTCAACAAGGTTTTCTAAGACAAACTAAAACATTATCAAGATAGACCTTATCCAAATGTTTCCTAATTCTACTAGGATTCTTGGTCTTTCTTGAATTTCTACCTAGACTAGAATTCCTACCTTATCTTGTATTCTACAGCAGCTGGACTTCCTCTTGGCTTATCCTTCTAGGACTAGGACTCTCAATGAGTATCCTTCTGCCCTTAGAATTCTTATTGTCATGACTATCCTATTGCTACTGGAATTCATCATGCCTGTCCTGCTGCTGATAGAACTCTTCTTGACGTAGATGTCCTGCTACTGCTGAAATTCTCCTTGGCATGGATGTCCTCCTGCTGCTGGAACTCTGCTTAGCATAAATGTCCTGCTGCTACTGGAATTCTCCTTGGCATGATGTCCTGCTTCTGCAGAACTATGCTTTGGCGTAGATGTCCTTCATTAATTAGGATTAAGTCAAATACTAGTTAGGCCTCACTGCTGGGCTGCACACTTTCTATTGCCATTCTTGTTATGCACATTTTCTGGCCCATGCTCTCCTTTGCTGCCCCATTTTCTGCCCATTGCCTTTCCTGCATACTTAGGTTTTCAACACGCACTCGCAGCAATGCTCCAGTCTCTCTTGGAAGTTCATCCTGTGCTCTGCAGAATGCACTTGATGCTTCTGCTGCATGTGCAGGGATGTTGCGCTCGCTCTTGGAAGTTTGTACCATACTCTGCCTAACATGCCTGAAGCCTCTGCCACGCCTGCGGGGATTTTCTGGTTGCTCCCGGAAGTTCATATTGCACACTGCCCAATATGCCTGAAGCCTTAGACTCGCCTGAAGGGATGTTCTGGTCACTCTCGGAAGTTCATCCAGTGCACTGCCAAAAGTGTCCGACATCGCTACCGCGCGCGGGGATATTCTGATCGCTTTCTGAAGTTCGTCCCACATACTGCCCAACATGCCCAAATTATTTGCCATGCCTGCAGGGATGTTCTGGTTGCTCCTGGAAGTTTGTCCTGCCCACTGCCAAACGTGCCCAATACTGCTGCCACACCGTGGGAATGTTCCAATCGCTCTTGAAAGTTTGACCTGGACACTATCGAATGCACCTGATGTCTCTACTGCACCGTGCGGATGTTCCTATCGTTCCTAGAAGCTCATCCCGCACACTGCCAAATGCGCGCGCAGGGACGTCCTGGTCGCTCATGGAAGTTTGTTCAGCGCACTGTCGAATGTGTCCAACACTGTTGCCATACCAGTGGCGATGTTTCGGCCACTCTTAGAAGATCATCCCGCACACTGCCAAACTGCGCCCAACCTATTGCTGCAACCACAGAGATGTTTCAGTCGCTCTTCGAAGTTCATTCCGTGCACTATCGAATGCACCCAACGACTCTGCTGCACCTATGGGGGTGTTCCAGTTGCTCCCGGAAGTTTGTCCTGCTCACTGCCCAATGCGTTGGAAGCCTTTCCCATGCCCACAGGGATGTTCCTATCGCTCCTGGAAGTTTGTCCTCCGCACTCCCAAATGTGAACGATGCTGATTCTGCTGCCATGCCTGTGGAGGTGCTTCGGTCACTCTCGGAAGTTCATCCCGTGCACTGCTGAATGCGCTTGACACCTCTTCCGCGCCCATGGGGACAATCTGGTTGATCTCGGAAGTTCATCCCCGGCACTGCCGAACGCACCTGATGCCTCTGCCACACCCATTGGGATGTTCCAGTCCCTCCTGGCAGTTTCGTCCTGCACACTGCCTAACGCGCCCAATGCCACTGCTGAACACAACTGATGCTGCTGCCTGCACCTGCGGGGATGTTTTGGTCGCTCCCAAACATTCATCCTGTGCACTACCAAACATGCCTGACACTTCTGCCGCACCCGTGGAGATGTTCTGGTTGCTCCCCGAGGTTCATCTTGCACACTGCCCAACAGGCACAAAGGCTCTGCCGTGCGTGCGGCGATGTTCCAGTCACTCTAGGAAGTTTGTCCCGAACACTTCCAAACATGTCCGACGCTGCTGCTGTGCCCAAGGGAATGTTTTGGTCACTCCTAAAAGTTCGTCCCATGCACTGTCAAATGTGGCCAATGCCTCTGCCGCGCAGGCGGGGATGTTCTGGTCACTCCAGGAAATTTGTCCCACACACTGCCAAACGTGTCCGACGCTGCTGTCGTGCCCACGGGAATGTTTTGGTTACTCCTGAAAGTTCGTCCCCTGCACTGTCGAATGTGGCCAATGCCTCTGCCGCACTGGCGGGGATGTTCTGGTTGCTCCCCAAAGTTCGTTCTGCACACTGTCGAATGCGCTAGACGCTTCTGCTGCACTCACAAGGTTGTTCTGGTCACTCTCAGAAGTTCATCCCGCGCACTGCACAAAGTGCTCAAAGCCTCTGCCATGCCGGCAGGGATGTTTCGGTTGCTCCCCAAAATTCATCCTATGCACTGTTGAATGTGCCCGATGCCTCTACAGCACCATGGGGATGTTCTGGTCGATCTTGAAAGTTCATCTTCTGCACTGCCCAATGCACCTGAAGACTCTGCCATGCCTGCAGGGATATTTTGGTCGCTCCCAGAAGTTCATCCTACACACTGCCGAATTCACCTAACACCACTGCCGTGCCTGCAGGGATGTTTGGGTCGCTTCTGGAAGTTCGCCCCGCGCACTGCACAACATGTCAGAAGCCTCTGCCGCCCAGGGGGATGTTCTAGTAGCTCCTGAAATATCATCCCACACACTGCCGAATGTGCCCAATGCTTTTGCCACACCTGTGGGGATGTTCTGGTCACTCTAGGAAGTTTGTCCCGCGCACTTTCAAACACGGCCGATGCTGCTGCCATGCTTGCAGGGTTGTTTTGGCTGCTCCCCGAAGTTTGACCCATGCACTGCTGAACGCGGCCGACACCTCTACCATGCATTCAAGGATGCTCCAGTCGCTCCCAAAATTTCATCTCACGCACTGCCCAATGCGCCTGAAGCCTCTGCCACGCCCATGTTGATGTTCCGGTCACTCCTAGAAGTTCGGCCCCTTGCACTGCTGAATGCGTCCAATACTGCTGCCAATCGTGAGGGGATGTTCCAGCCGCTCCCCCAAGTTCGTACCACACACTGTCGAACGTGCCCGACACTCTGAGCCCACAGGGATGTTCCAGTCGCTCCTGAAAGTTCATCCCACACACTACCCAATGTGCCCAAATCCTCTGCCATAGGCGTGGGGATTTTTCGGTCACTCCCGGAAGTTTGGTCTGCACACTGCCGAGCACGTCCGATGCCTCTCCTGAGCTCGCATGAATTTTTTGGTTGCTCTCAGAAGTTCGTCCCGTGCACTGTTGAACTTGCCCAGCGCTGCTACCATGCCAGCGGGGATGTTCCGGTTGCTCCTGCAAGTTCATCCCGCACACTGCTGAACCTCCCAAAGCACCCCCCACACATGATCCCAAAGCATCTCCCACCCCCCCAGGGATGCTCCGACTGCTTCCAGAAGCTCATCCTGTCCACTGCCAAAAACATCTGATGCCGCTGCCGCACCCACGGGGATTTTCCAGTCACTTCGAAGTTCATCCCTCGCACTGCTGAACGCTGCAGCTACGCCCGAGGGGATGTTACGGTCGCTACTTGAAGTTCATCCTGCGCACTGCTAAACACGCCAGAAGCGTTTGCTGTGCCTGCAGGGCATGTTCAGGTTGTTCACAAAAGTTCGTCCCATGCACTGCCGAATGTGTCCGACACCACTGCTGTGCCTACAGGGATGTTCTGGTTGGTCCCGGAAGTTCGTCCCGCACACTGCCAAACAGCCCCAAAGCCTCTGCCGTACCCATGGGGATGTTCCGGTTGCTTTCGAAAGTTTGTCCATCGTGCTGCCGAAATTGCCCGACACCGCTGCCGCACCTGCGGGGATGTTCTAGTTGCTCCTGGAAGTTCTTCTCGTTCACTGCTGAATGTGGCCAACGACTCTGCCACATCTCTGGTGATATTCCAGTCGCTCCTGGAGGTTCATCTTGCACACTGCCAAATGCACCCGATGCCTCTACTGCACCAGCGGGGATGTTCCGGTCACTTCTAGAAGTTTGTCGAGCGCACTGCCAAAGGCACCTGATGCCTCAGCCACTCCCCGTGGGGATGTTCCAGTCACTCCCAAAAGTTTGTCCCATGCACTGCACAATGTGGGGATGTTCCGGTTGCTCCTGGAGGTTTGTCCTACACTCTGCCTAACGTGTCCAACGCCACTGCCGTGCCCACAGGGATGCTCCGGTGGCTCTTGAAAGTTCATCCAGTGCACTGGTGAATGCTGCTGACACCTCTGCTGCACCCATGGGGATGTTTTGGTTCTTCCGAAAGTTCATCCTGAGCACTGCCGAACGCATTCAACACCTATGCCGAGTCCATGGGGATTTTCCAGTCTCTCCCGAAGGTTCATCCTGTACACTGCCGTACGTGCCCAACGCTGCTGCCACCCCCGTGGGGATGTTATGGTCACTCACGGAAGTTCATATTGCGTGCAGCGAAATGCATTCAATGCCTCTGCTGCACCAACGGGGACATTCCAGTTGCTCTCGAAAGTTCGTACCACACACTGTCCAACGTGCCTGAAGCCTCTAGTGCACCTGCGGGGATCTTCCGGTCACTCCCGGAAGTTTGTACCGTGTACTGCCATATGGGTTCAACCCTACTACTGTGCACATGGGGATGTTACGGGCACTCCCCAAAGTTCATCCCGAGCACTGCCAAACGCTCCAGATGCCTCTTCTGCAACCCCAAGGTTGCTCCAATTGCTCCCGGAAGTTTGTCCTGAGCACTGCCAAATGCCTCTGATGTCCCTGTCGAGCCTGAGAGGATGCTCTTCTAGAAGTTTGTCCTGCTCATGGTCGAATGAGCCTGATGCCTCTGCCACAACTGCATGGATGTTCTAGTCTCCCCTGGAAATTTGTCCCCGAACACTGCTGAACTGTTGAGGACCTTAGGAGGTGAAGGGAGCGTGAGCAGCATAGAAGGATGCAAGAGAGGCGCCAAGCAGCAAGGGGGGCAGCTACAGGCCAGAGTAGGCGCACATCAAGCTTGGACATAGCATGCATCTAGCCCAGTAGGCACTTCGAATGGAAAGGAAAGGAAATGGACATGGAAGGCATCAACCACTAATGCAGCGCATCATTGTGAGGTAAGTACCCTTGAATGTTTCTATGAAAAAGGGGCACAATGCTTTTCGGTTCTCTTGGCCACAAAGGAAGAAGGGCAGAACACACACAAAAACATACTGACGGCAGTAGGGAACCTACTGGAGCAGTTTGGAGATGTCTTAGGAGAGCCACAAGAGCTGCCACCCTCAAGACATTATGACCATGCCATCCCATTAATTGATGAGACCAAGGCAATGCACACTTGAGATATGCAAGACATTACACACCTTACTAGTATGCACGCTTCCAAAAGAACGAGATCGAAAGACAAATGGAAGAGATGCTAGTGTAAGGTATTATCCGACCTAGCACCTCCTCTTTTTCTTCTCTCATTCTACTTGTTAGGAAGAAAGACAGTACTTGGAGGTGTTTGCACTGATTACTGGGCACTCAACCAAGCAACTGTCAAGGATCATTTTTTGATCCCAACAATCGATGATATGATGGATGAATTACATGGAGCAAAGTTGTTTACCAAACTGGATCTTAAGGATGGATGTCATCTAATACGCATGAAAGAAGAGGATGTGTAGAATACAGCATTTCGGACTCATAGTGGACACTATGAGTACCTAGTCATGCTTTTCAGGCGATGCAACACACCCTCCACCTTTCAAGCAGCCATGAATGACATCTTTAATCCCTATTTTTGCAGGTTTGTATTAGTTTTCTTTGATGACATCTTGATCTATTCCAAGAACCCCGATGATCACATAAAACACTTAGCAAAGGTGCTGGAGGTGTTAAGAAGAAATCGCTTCATTACCAAGCCATCCAGATGCACATTCATGCTAGAGGAGCTTGAATTCATCTGTCACATCATATCCAAAGGAGTGAAAGTAGACCAATGCAAGTTAGGAGCTATGCAATCATGGCCGACTCCTAAAAACGTTATGAAACTCAGGGGATTTCTAGGCTTGACAGGCTACTACCGCTGATCTATTTGCAAATACGGTGCCATAGCAAAACCATTGATGGATTTGCTGAAGAATGATGGATTCCTATGGAAGATGGATTCAAATTGTTGAAGCAAGCCATGTGTGAGACCCTTGTGTTAGCACTGCCCGACTTCAACCAAACCTTTGAGCTTCACACCGACGCATCCCAAGATGGAATGTGTGCTGTCCTGAGTCAAGCTGGAACTCCAGCAAAGTTGACTAGAAAAATATTTCAGACTGTATGAGGTAGTTGAGCGTGTTGGAGCAGTACCTTATGGCCTAAGACTACTGCCTACATCCAAACTACATCTAGTGTTTCAAATTTCATTGTTGAGAAAAAAGTTAGGAGATGTGAGACAAGTGAATGAGGGACTATGATGATGTTCCAGAAGCTGCTGCTACACTCGTAGAGATGTTCAAGTCGCTCTTGGAAGTTCGTTCCATGCACTGCCGAACGTGCCCGAAGCCACTGCCACACCTGCGGCGATGCTGTAGTCGCTCCTGGAAGTTTGTCTTGCATGCTGCAAAACACAACTGAAGCCTCTGCCACATTTCTGGGGATGTTCGGGTCACTCCCAAAAGTTCGTCCCACGCACAGCACACTGCCAAATGCACCTGATGTCTCTGCTGAGCCCGTGGGGATGTTCTGGTCACTCCTAGAAGTTCCTCCCGTGCACTGCCAAACTGTTAAGGACCTAAGGAGGCAAAGCAAATGAGAGTGGCACAGGAGGATGCAAGAGAGGTGACAGGCAGCAAGGGAGTTAGTAGAGCCACACATGGGACAGAATCTGTGTGCAACAAGATTGGACTCAGCATGCATCCGGCCCAACAGTGAATCACTGCCAGGTTATGATATCATGAAGGGTTTAGCTTCAACAAGTTGTTCACACCAAGGAGAGGTCTTGGGACAGAAGGACATGCAATAAGGAAGTCCTAATCTTAGAAGGAAACAGTAAGATAAAGACCAGCAGCTGTAGGAGATAAGATAAGGATAAAGATGTTTAGTCAAAATAGGATTAGTCAATGAATAAGACCAAAAATCCTAGTAGAGTTAGGAAACTTTTGGATAAGGTATATCTTGATAAGATTTTAGTTCTCTTAGGAAACCTTGTTGACTTAAGAAAACTTGTCCTAAGTGAATAAGGAACTATAGTACTAATTGAATTAGGAAAAGGTTATCATAAGACTATAAATACAAACCATTATTTGTAGCATACATGCATGATCCGAATTTTTAAGTTTTTATTCATTAATCAAGAATCAAGCTCCGGCATTCTTGTTTATATTCTTGTTGGTTATCTTTAAAAAGTTGTCTTGAGATAACTTGGGCTTAATTCAGGGTTAAGAGTTGTCTTCCTTGCTTAAGAGCTTAGGTTTAAGAGTTGTTTTACCTGGCCAATATATCTTTTATTCATTAGTTAATCCTGAAGGACAGCTTAGGGGACGTTAATCAAGGTGAAGAACTCAAGGATCAAATGGGACAGCAAGTTAGGAGAAGTTTAGAAGTCGTGCTAACCCCTAAGGTGTAGAAAAGTTGGGACAAGAAATTGGGACCCTAACACGAACATACCCGATGCTGTTACCGTGCCCACAAGGATGTTTCGGTCGTTGTTCGAAGTTCATCCTGCGCATTGCCTAACGTGCCCGACGCCTCTGCCATGCCTGCAGGGATGTTCCGGAAGCTCCCAGAAGTTCATCCCGCACACTGTCCAACCCACCTGAAGCCTCTGTGTTCCAGCAGAGATGTTTTAGAGGATCCTACAAGTTCTTCCCAAGCACTGCCAAAAATGTCGGGATGCCCCTGCCGAGCCCACAGGGATTTTTCAGTCGCTCCCAGAAGTTCGTCCCACACACTGCCGAATGTTCCCAATGCCACTGCCGTGCCTGCAAGGATGTTCCGGTTGCTCCCAAATGTTCGTCCTTGCATTGCCAAATGAGCACAACACCTCTTCCGCCCCAATGGGGATGTTCCGGTCACTCCCTAGATGTTCATCCCACAAACAGCTGAGCATGCCCAATGCAGCTGCTGTGTCCGCGGGGATGTTCTGGTCACTGTGGGAAGTTTGCCTTGCACACTGCTGAACGCGCCTGAAACCTCTGCCATGCCAGTGGGGATGCTACCGTTGCTCTTGGAAGTTCATCCTATGCACTGCCCAATGCACCTGAAGCCTCTGCTGCACCTGCAAGAATGTTCCAGTTACTCCTGAAAGTTCGTCCCACTACAGCCGAGTGCACCCTACGCTGCTACCGTGCCCGCGGGAATGTTCTGGTCGCTCCCCAAATTTCATCTCGTGCATTGCCGTACGTGCCCAACGCCTCTGCCACACCGTCGGGATATTCCAATCGTTCCCGGAAATTTCTCCTACACATTGTTAAACATACCCCATCATAATGCCGCACCTGAAGTTCATCCTGTGCATTGTCCAACCCGTCCGAAGCTTCTGCCATGCCTGCAGGGCTGTGCTGTTGGCTCCCAAAACTTCATCCCCACACATTGTTGAACACACCGGATGCCACTGCTGCACCCTGCGGGGATGTTCCGGTCACTCAGGGAAGTTCGACCAGCGCACTGTCCAATGCACTCAACACCGCTGCTGCACCTGTGGGGATATTCTGGTCACTCCTGGAAGTTCATCCCGGGCACTGCCAAATGCACTTGACACCTCTGCCGTGCCCACAGGGATGTTCTGGTCACTCCTGGAAGTTTATCTCGAGCACTGCCGACTTGTTGTGGTCCCGATTTTTTTCCCCAACTTTTCTGCACCTTAGGGGTCAGCACGCTTACAGGAATCCTTCCTAACTTGCTGTCCCATTTGATTCTTGAGTTCTTTTCTTATTTTATATCCCCTAAGCTGTCCTTTGGGTTAACTAATATATATAAAGATATGTTGGATAGGCAAGACAACTCTTAAACCTATCACAACTTGCCTTGGTTGAAGAAGACAACTCTTAACTACAACTTTAGCTCTTAAGTAAGGAAGACAACTCTTAACCTTAACTTAAGCCCAAGTTATCTCAAGACAACTCTTAAAAGATAATTGAAAATATAAACAAGAAAGTAAGCAAGAATGCTAACCTTGATTCTTGATTATTGAATGAGAAATAACAAAATTCGTAGCTTATGAGCTCCTCACAAATAATGGGCTGTATTTATAGTCTTACGACAGCCTTATCCTAATTTAACTAGTACTTAGGTTCCTTATCCACTTAGGATATGTTTTCCTAAGTCAACAAGCTTTTTTAAGTCAAATAAAACATTATCAAGATAGACCTTATCCAAATGTTTCCTAATTCTACTAGGATTCTTGGTCTTTCTTGAATTTCTACCTAGACTAGAATTCCTACCTTATCTTGTATTTTACAGCAGCTGCACTTCCTCTTGCCTAATCCTTGTAGGACTAGGACTCTGAATGCATATCCTTCTGCTCTTAGAATTCTTCTTGTCATGACTATCCTATTGCTACTGGAATTCATCATGCTTGTCCTGCTGCTAATAGAACTCTTCTTGGCATAGATGTTCTGCTGCTACTGGAATTCTCCTTGGCATGGATGTCCTGCTGCTACTGGAACTCTGCTTGGCTTAAATGTCCTTCATTAATTAGGATTAAGTCAAATACTGGTCAGGCCTCACTGCTGGGCTGCACACTTGCTGCTGCCATGCTTGTTGTGCACATTTTCTGGCCCATGCTGTCCTTTACTGCCCCATTTTCTGCCCATTGCCTTTCCTGCATACTTAGGTTCTCAACACGACTGCACCCGATGCCTCTGTCGCGCCCACGGGGATGTTGCGGTCACTCCAGGAAGTTCATCTAGTGCACTGCCAAATGAGCCCGACCCGCTGGGATTTTCAGGTCGCTCTCGTAAGTTCATCCCAAGTACTGCCAAATGCGCCCAACACCTCTGCCAAGCCCGTGGGGATTTTCTGGTTGCTCCAAGAAGTTTGTCCTACACATTGGCCAATGTGCCAGAAGCCTCTGCGACTCCCTCAATGATGTTCCGGTTGCTCCTGCAAGTTGGTCCTACGCACTGCCGAAATTGTCCGATGCATCTACTGCACCCACGGGAAAGTTCTGGTCACTCCTAAATGTGCTCAACGCCTCTATCATGCGTGCAGTGATGTTTTGGTCCCTCTAGAAGTTCATCCAGTGCACTACCAAAGGCACCAATGCCTCTGCCAAGCCCACTGGGATTTTCCCGTTGCTCCCGGAAGTTCGTCCCATGCACTGCCAAATTGTTGAGAACCTAAGTATTCAGAAAAGGCAATGGGCAGAAAATGAGGCAGTAAAGGCTAACATGGGCCAGAAAATGTGCACAACAAGCATGGCAACAGCAAGTATGCAGCCCAGCAGTGAGGCCTGGCTAGTATTTGACTTAATCTTAATTAATGAAGTACATTCACACCAACAGGAGTTCCAGCAGAAGAAGGATAATCGCATTAAGAACTCCAGCAGCAGCAGGATGTCCATGTCAAGAAGAGTTCCAGCAGTAGGGAGGGACATCTACGCCAAGCACAGTTCCAACAGCATCAAGACATCCATGCCAAGGAGAATTCCAGCAGCAGCAGTACATCTACGCCAAGCAGAGTTCAGCAGCACAGGACATCCAGCAAGGAGAATTCTAGCAGCAGCAGGACATCTACACCAAGAAGAGTTCTATCAGCAGCAGGACATGCATGATGAGTTCCAGTAGTAATAGGATAGTCACGACAAGAAGAATTCTAAGGGCAGAAGGATTTGCATTGAGAGTCCTAGTCCTGGAAGAATAAGCCATAGGGAAGTCCTAATCTTAGAAGGAAACAGCAAGATAAAGACCAGCAGCTATAGGAGATAAGATAAGATAAGGATAAAGAGGTTTAGTCCAAATAAGATTAGTCAATGAAGAAGACCAAGAATCCTAGTAGAATTACAAAACCTTTTGATAAGGTCAATCTTGATAAGGTTCTAGTTGTCTTAGACAACCTTGTTGACTCAGGAAAAGTTATCCTAAGCGGATAAGGAACCTAGGCACTGGTTAAATTAGGAAAAGGCTATCCAATGCTATAAATACAACCTATTATTTGTTAGCATAAACATATGCTCCGGATTTGTAAGTTTTCATTCATTAATCAAGAATCAAGCTTTGGCATTCTTGCTTATATTCTTGTTTATATTTCGGTTATCTTTCAAGAGTTGTCTTGAGATAACTTGGGCTTAAATCAAGGTAAACAGTTATCTTCCTTGCTTAAGAGCTTAGGTTGAAGTCAAGAGTTGTCTTCTTCAACCAAGGCAAGTTGTGATAGGTTTAAGAGTTGTATTGCCTATCCAACATATCCTTTTATCATTAATCTATCCCGAAGGACAGCTTAGGGGATGAGAATCAAAGAAAAGAACTCAAGGATCAAACGGGACAGCAAGTTAGGAGAGGTTTTAAAAGTCGTACTAACCCCTAAGGTGTAGAAAAGTTGGGACAAGAAATCAGAACCCCAAGACAAATGCGCCTAATGCCTTTGCCATGCCCGGGGGGATGTTCCAGTCACTCTCGAAAGTTTATCCTGGGAACTGTCGAATGCACCCAACCTCTCTACCATGCCCAAGGGGATGTTCTGGTCCCTAATGGAAGTTTATCCCACATGCTGTTGACATGCCTGACGCTCCTGCCATGCCTACGGGGATGTTCTAGTCTCTCTTGGAAGTTCATCCCTTGCACTACCCAATGCGCCAGAAGCCCCTGCCATGCCTGGGGGTATGTTCCAGTAGCTCCCAGAAGTTCATCCTACGCACTGCCGAATGTCTCAGACACCTCTCCTGTGCCTGCAGGGATGCTCCGGTCACTCCATGAAGTTTGTCCTGTGCATTGCCGAATGTGCTCAATGCCTCTGCTGTGCCTGCGGGGATGTTCGGTCACTCCCAGAATTCATCCAAAGTAGTGACAAACATGTAAGACGCCTCTGCTGAACCCACAGGGATGTTCCAGCCGCTCTTGGATGTTTGTTCCACACACTGCCAAACGTGCCCGACATTGCTGCCACATGCGCGGGGTTGTTCTGGTTGCTCCCCGAAGTTTGTCCCGTGCACTGCTGAACATGCCCAATGCCTCTACTGTGCCTATGGTGATGTTCCAGTCGCTCCCGAAAGTTCGTCACGCGCACTTCCAAATGCACCCAACGCCACTGCCGCACCAGCAGGGATGTTCCAGTTGCTCCCGTAAGTCTGTCCCACGCACTACCAAATGCGCCCACGGCGATGATCTAGTTGCTCCCAGATGTTCGTCCCACAAACTGCCAAACACACCTTACACCTCTGCCGTGTTTGCGGGGATGTTCTGGCTGCTCCTAGAAGATCGTCCTGTGCACTGTTCAACACGCACGAAGCCTCTGTTGTGCCTGCAGGGATGTTTCGGTTGCTTTTGAAAGCTTAATCTGTGCACTGCCGAACATGTCCGACACTGCTGCTGTGCCCAATGCTTTTGTCACACCTGCTGGGATGTTCCTATTGCTCTCAAAAGTTCATCCCGAGCAGCACTGCACATGTTCTATGCCCCTGCCCATCCCACTAGGATTTTCCTATATGTCCCGGAAGTTTGTCCCTGCAAGCCCAACACACCTCAAGCCTCTGCCACACCCATCAGGCATGTTCCAGTCGCTCCCAGAAAGTTTGTTCCTGAGCACTGCCGAATGTGTCCAATGCCTATGCCGACCCCGCTTGGATTTTTTGGTCACTCTCAAAGTTTGTCCCGCACTACCCAACATGCCCGAAGCCACTGCTGTGCCAGCGAGATGTTCCGATCGCTCCCAAAAGTTCATCCTGTGCAATAGCGAATGCACCTGACACCGCTGTTGCACCCACAGGGATGTCCTGTGCACTGAAATCATGTCTGCGGGGATCTTCTGGTCACTCCCTGAAGTTTTTCCCACACAATTCCAAATGCACCCAACGCCTCTACTGGGCCCGCTTGGATGTTCCAGTCCCTCCCAGAAGTTCATCCCTCGTACTGCCGGACATGCCTGCCACTGCTGTCACACCCATGGGATGTTCCAGTCACTCCCAAAAGTATGTCCGAAGCACTACTAAAAGCACCAACATAGCTGCCACGCCCCCGAGGTACTTCTGATCACTCCTGGACTTTCGATCCTGAGCACTACTGAACGCACCCAATGCCTCTGCAGTGGCCGCAGGGATGATTTGGTAACTCCTAGAAGTTCATCCTGCACATTGCCAAATCATCTGATGCCTCTACTGTTGTACCCACGGAGATGTTTCGGTAACTCCAGGAAGTTCGCCCTGCACACAGCTTAATGTGCCCGATGCCTCTACTGCACTGGTGGGCATGTATCGGTCACTCTTGAAAGTTTGTCCCAAGCACTACCCAACACGCTCGAAGCCTCAGACGTACCCGCAGGGTTGTTCTAGTCGCTCTCGGAAGTTCGTCTCCCGCACTGCTAAATGCTTCTGACTCTGCTGCCCATGCCTACAAGGTTCTTCTTGTCACTTATGAAAGTTTGTCTTGAGGACTACCAAACATATCTAACGCCTCTGCCAGGCCCGCAGGTATTTTTCGATCACTCCTGAAAGTTCATCCCGCGCACTGTTGAACA
>BNST01001909.1:0-121182 GCA_019650275.1 Xylocarpus granatum | reverse complement strand
ATACAAACAAAGCTGGTATTAATTACAGTAAAAGAAACAAAATGGCAACTTTACGCGTTATTCTCGTTACTTTCTTACGAACTCCCCTCTCTGGGCAGCTGAAAGACATCTGTATGACGATGGGCTCTGAGCTAACATTAGAGCCGCACTCTCGCAACCAAATTTTTACGGCAACCACAAACAACCGGTCCAGTTTTTGTGGTTCAGTGCTCAGGAAAGGCGAGACAAGTGAAACACCATACTCTGTTTTCAGTATGTATGAACATTACCCTTCCTTAATGGAGCTCATGAAACAGAAATTGGGAGACCAACCAGGATTTAACTAATTCAGGGCATGGTGTATACGTTCAAGAAGTTGTACGACCTGGTTGACGGGGATAGGCAATGAAACAGGTGGCTGCCTTTTTGAACTTGATTTATGTGTATCCCAAGGGCCAAGTGGTAATGATAATACAGCGTCTTGTTCCATACTTGTAAGCTCCAAGAACTGTGCCAGCATGTCTCCGTCAAGTATCTTGGGTGCTCCGACCTGCAACCACAAACAAATAATGTCCAAATTCTAGATAATAAACAGGCACAAGAATGAGTCAAGCAGGCTAACAATTCTAAAATTAATATCAAGAAATTTCTACTTTTTTACCGGGTTTTGACGACTACGAAACTCGTTGTGGTCATTTCCAAGTAACGGAGCAGTCAAAGGATGGACAGCAAGTCTAGTTTGGACCGCACCTAAGAGTTCATATTCTTCACTACAAAGACATGACATTTATCAGTGTACTTGATGAGTCCAGTCAAGTGCAACATCAAAATATTGCCACAGCATGGGACCTACTGAATAAATGCTTAATCTACAAATCAAGTCATGTCAACTCGTTACCAATCACAAACTAGTTGGGATTCACAGGATTGTCGAAAATTGCACCGAGTTCAAATTCTTTCATCTCGATGAAGTTTGTTATTGCAACAACCATAAAATATATGTTCATTTATAACACAATCAGGTATTTAATGAAGCAGTCAGTGCAAAATGATTTTATATAAATCAAAATTCATACAATATATATAATAATTCAAATCAACAAAACTAGCACACAGGATTCATGAAAATAACCGCATTGCCATACATAAATTAAAACTTGGTTTTGATTGATAACACACAATGAAAAATGGTTGCCAGAGTCATCTCAGTGACCTGCAGTGAGGTACCACAGCTATCTCCACTATAAAAATACTACACCATCTAATTTAAGAAAAAATAATGGCTAGAAGAAGAAAGTAGTCCTATGTTACAACCAGTTATTTTCTATTCAATTAGAAGAATTTCCTCAACCTCTAGACTGAATTAGATCCTGACCATTAGACTTTTTTTTGGGCTGTCCTTGTCTATCATTAAGTAAAAGTGAATTATTAATCTGACTACGAATCTTCACAGCTTTAGTGTGTTATCATTCCTCTATGTATGATAAGATATACTACACGTGCTGCCCATGCCACCATCCAATAAGAGGAGATCCATCTAGCATAGTGCGCATGCGTGCGCGCGCACAAATTTCTCAAATGAATTAAAACATACCTTGATATGGGAATAAATATCACTATGCTTCCTAACAGCGTGCTGGCTATGATAGCGGTTTGTGAAGAATTGAAAACTGCACCAGGACTATCACAGCTCAGGAAGACATCGTCAGCTGGAAGTTTGTACACAAATGACCCCTAAAAGAAGCAAAAATATATATAATATTATTTATGAAACAGGTAAAATATAATATATATATATGTATATAAAGCTTACCATTCAAATCATGCTACAAATAAGCAAATACAAGCTGCAAATGATTATGGAAACAGTATGCTAGCTGTCAAGCATAACCTCTCAATGTCTTTCAGCAGATGTGGTTGTCTGATTTTTTATCAACCTATGTCCGTACAATATACTTTTACCAGCAAGACAGAGAACAAATTTCCTGTTATAAGTGAATATGTAGGACTTACCTTCCTCATGCTCATGGCTATCTCACCCATATAATAAGTAGAACTCAGAGTTAAGTTGGACTCTGGACTTGCATTTTCTGGGACATTGAAAAATAATATAATTTAAGAAAACAATATCATTTTCCATCTGAAGCAAGAAAGCAATGTAAGGATAATGATAACGATGAGATAAAATACAAATTCTATCCAGAGCACATGAGAAATAACAGGACAATCACACCAGTGGCATGAAATAAAAATCAACAGATGAGGTTGAGACAGGCTTTTTTAAATTAAAAAAAATCTGGATCAGTGATCATTATCTTTGTACATAATTAAAGCCTTCTAGAAACTGAATTCCAACAAACCTCCCATTAGTTATCTAATTGCCCCAATTAACATTTACACAACAAAAAATAAACATATGAATAAATTACACCATTCTTGAAGTTTAAGACATACAAGCAGCAGCAGAAACAATATCTTAGTGCACACTTGATGAAAGTTCAGGGAAATTTTCACAATCCTGTCCGTTCTGAGAACAGCCAATATGGTGAAAATAGGCTAAATTCTTATTGATTCACACAGGATACCAAGAATAAAGTAACACATAACTCAAACAAAGTAAAAAACTTGACACCAAAAAACAGCTCTCTGCCTCTCCAGGCTGCTAGGCACCCAGTCACCAAGTCAGTGGGATAAAGAGAAGCTAGAAAAATAATAAATAACTAAATCCTAAAAAGTGGCAACAACAGCCACAAGAATAATAATAATAATAAGAAGAAGAAAACAAATTAAAGATCAATCCTAATAAATAAACCGACATAATAAACTGTCCTAAGAATCAAAGTTAAATTCACAATCTATAAGGCAGTGGTACTTAGTCAAGAGTGCAGAAAGCTAATCTGAGGACTTTGCCACAGCAATCAAATGAATTTTTACCAAAAAGTTTACCACTTAAAACTATAACCATTTACGTACAAATTTACAACTAGAGTAGAGGTGCTGTAATTACAGATGGTACTTAATTTAGAGTTTACCTTCCAGATGTTCAGAACATGAAAGGATAGCAATGCTCCCCTTACGGTCTGAAACAACAGCTGTCTCACCATCCACAAGAATGCAATCAGCAACTAACCTCTGTGATGGATCACAATATATTTGCTCTAGTTTTTTGCTATCCTGGCACCAAAGAAAGCATGCAGAGAACTTCAGAACTAATATCAAAAACAGCCAGCCATGAACCACTTGCTTACGAGGAAAACAAAGAAATGGCTACAATGATGAGGGGAATTTACACTGAGTTTAACAAAACAAATACTAGCAAAAGAGTTGCATGTAAAATACAATCTACTATTTCATATACCTCATGAAAAGTATAGAAAAGGATGCCATCACGACAATCTCCAACAGCAATTCTAGTAAAATGAGCAGTCAGCAACATGATCATGAAACGTGTCCTTGCTACAGCAATCCTTCTAACCCTCTGAGGATTATCATTTGGAAAACTACATAGATAAAACTGAAAGAAGGAGATTATTTTTTGTGAGCAATAGCCACATGGTAGACTGAATTCACCGACCCTGGCAACATAAAAGTATAGACATGGGATCGGAAACTTACAGCACTACCAGCAGATGCTAAGAAGTAACGATTGAGATATGGACAAATTGCAAGTACCATTCCCGGCCACGTCGTTGAGTAAGCCAATCGCAGCTGCCATGTTTCCGTCTCTTCAAGTTTAATTCCATCACAGCTGGAATCATCTGGGCTACTGCAGAGACCGCTACTGGACAGTTGCTCTGTGGCATATCCAACAATTTCACGGAATGGTGAATTTTGTTGAAAATATGACCCTGCCTTGCAAGAAAATGTCGTTGAACCTCTATCTGAATTTTGGCCATGTTCAACACAGAGGACAATCAGACGGCCCTTGGTGCTGTTGAAAAGAAAAGTAAAATCAGAAAAACACAGTGGAATTCATTATAAAAATATATACTTTCAAACATCATTAATATTTTAAGTTGATAGCTAGGGGCCAACAACAATATTATTAAAGTCTTAGCCACCATCACATGCAAGGCTGGATTTAATCTACAGGTCTCATGCATCCAAGCACCAACCCACATTGCCTTATAATATGATTTATTTGATAGAATGAGGGATCGTTTAGAATGTACACACAAGACTTTTGAGTCAAATAGCCACTGAGACTATGTTAATACATTATCTATGCTAAAAAGCTAAAGAGTAGGGGTGAATAACAATATTTAAGTTCTAAAAATAAAGAAACATTATCCTTCTCCCACACCACACCACACCAACCCCCCAACCCCCGACCCCTCCCCCAACCCAAACAAAAAGTTGAGGAAAGATCTAAAAAGTTAAGGAAAATAAGAGAAAAGCCAGCCAATGCTGATCACATTAACTTTCAGGAGCCTTAAGACTTTGATTCATAATACAGCCATTTATTGTTTATCATTTATGCCTTCTTGGGAAGGTGTAAAACTTCAGAAATTTTGATAAAAAGAAAATAGCAACAATTAATGAAACTATAAAAAAAAAGTAGAACCAGAAAAGGAATGACAGATAATATACCTTTCAGCTTCACCACTAGGCATAATAGCTGGACCAGAAGATAAACTGGTTCCAACCACCAAAACCTGTTCATTTCCGACCCTCACTAACTCCATGGATTTCCCTGTTTCTCCGATTTCAAATTTAAAAGATGACACCACTGACCCACGAAGGGGATCTACACAGCATATATCAGATGAACATGTATCATTACTCAGTTCAGTCCTCATTACAACCAATAACCTGCTTTCACCATGATAAAGGACCTTCCTTGGAGTGCCTCCAAGATGAAGTTTCTGCGCATTAAGCCTCTTATTGTGCACCATCTCCACCTAAATGTTGAAGACCATGTATGCGAATCCAGTAAGCAGCCTAATATTAATATATGCAATTCAGAAACATTCAACAACAGTACTTAAAGCAAATATATCACAACAAAATACCAGTTCATCACCAATTTTCATAATAAATCAACTTCAAAAAACAACTAACACCAGACCTAGGTAAGATTCAGAGATGAAAACTTGGTTCACAGTACCTGATGCAATCATATTTGTGGATAAGAAACTATTATCACCAAGTTCCTTACAGATTAGTTTTTTTATTCCTATACAACTAAATACAAAAGATAGTACTAAAGAGTTATATATAATCTGCTCACCAAAATAGCACTCACATTTTGCAGGGGTTAATTGCACGATAGCCATCTTATCACAAAAAACTAAAGGAACAAATTAGGCGACATCGATTTAGGTCCCACCAAGTCTTATATCCTTTTAGATGATGGGATGACCTGCTCACTTTAGTTCTAGCCAGTAAGCCAAATGGTTTGATTTACAAGTGTATAAATTGACAAGCTCCCGTTTGGGACTCATAAAGTCCTGAAATGGTCTTGATCAAGTGAACAGACTTGATCTGTGTTAGAATATGTAAGGAGCAAGTGGCACTAAAGCAAATGCTACATTTCACACAGTAAAAAAAGTAATAAAACAAGAAAAATAAAGGTCCAATAACATATTTTCCTATTAATTGAATTACACAAAAAAAGAAATAACACTTTAATTAAATCTACAGAATCCAAAGGATATATCAGTTCACAGTTCCACAGAGGTAAATTTAATGTTAAGCGGCAAACTTAACTGCACAAATTATAGTTCTCCATTCCAACTATCTTCTGAAAGGCAGTGTGACATTTGCTAAGCATTATCCAGACCACCTAAAACTAAAGTAGATAAGCACAAGTCACCCGAATATCTAAAGAAAAAGGAAAAAGAAATGATACCACATTAATATAACAAGCCAAAAACCCAAGAGATCAAAAAAATTCAAAGCAATACAGAAGATGAATACCATTATAGCAATCATCATACCAAGCACGATTCATATATGCTCTAGATACTCTTAGGACCCTTACTTCAATTTTTTTTCAAGGTTGTGATAATCTCCAGAAGTAAAATTGTGATTTTTGACAAGGAGAAAAAAACAACCCCACAAAGACTATAGTGAAACCACAAGAGCGAGTAATAACATAATAGGATTCTTACCAAATTCAGACTGTTCTCAGCAACATACAAAATTCCTTTAGGGCATTCAACAGAACAGACAGGAGTCGCATGTGTTGACAGTTGAAATGGTATAGAAGCATAAGCAAGGCTGTGCCTTGCAGTTTGCAACAACCATGGCCTGTCACTGAGAGCAATTATGTCTGAGTCAAGAGAGTCACTCAGGGGAACAAGGAAAACAGGAGTAGTGCCAATGCGACGGGTGGCAATCAATTGAAGATTAACAGGAAGTCCATCCTTAGTCTTGTCGGAAAAATTAAAAGCAAACATGTGTGAGCCAAAAGAATTTGTAGCTCCTATATCTGATAGAACAGGATATGGATTTCTTGAAGTTGCACTAACATGCCTAGGACTGGGTACTAGAGATGAAGACATATTACAGTCAGGAGGCCACTCAAACCGAAGGAGCATTCCATTCCTTAAACCCCACAAGAACATAAAACTGGTCAGCTAATACAAGTCTCACATCCTGAGGAATGCAGCCACTGATTGCAGTTCCCGTGGTATTTGTTAATGTGACTGTCGCAGATGAAAGAACTCTGAAGCCTTCCTTGGGTACAAATGATAAAACTTCCACTGAAGGCCTATGTGTGCCAATAACAAAGATATGACCAATGTCAACTCCAACTGGAAGGACAGGTAGACTTCTATTACCCACAAGACTGACAGAAGAACCTGATTTTCTTCCCTCAAAATGTTTTAGAGGTATGGAAATACATGATAACTCACTTTGCAATCTCCAATGTTGCATCTCATATATTTCATAATTATTCACTGCAAGAAACCTGACCCCGAGAATATATAGAAAGCATGGATTAGAAGTGGAAACAATGATCAGATTATGAGCAACTGCCCCCAAACTGATGCTCATGTTATGTGGGAACCAAGATGTGCAAACTGGATACGACAAAGGGATGCCTTCAGAATGAGCAACCTTGGATGGTAAACAGAGCCTGACTGCATTTTGGTGAATCTGAACCAGCAAACCATCATCAATAAGGCCACATGCCAAAGTACAGACATCAGGCTGGAAACCAACAGAGTCAGTCACATCACTAAAGTTTAGGCCTACTCTTAGTACCCGTGTCTCTTCAACAAATGATAGTACAAGAAAAGAATGGTATTGATCAGTTACTTTCATTTTAACTGTCCAAGTACTAGTAATGCCTTGATAAATAGGGGCAGTCCTCAATAGCTTTTCTACACTGATGCCACTTCGAATAATCCTTAATGATCCCTCTGGTGCCACTCCACAACAGGCAAACATTTGATCACATTTTTCATCATGGTAATCCACAATTGACATGTCCAAGATTGGTGTAATGGTTTGAATGGGACTAGTGTATACTAGCCTTCTGTTTTCCACTTTTAAGATCATTCCATCCCCCATTTCTACAAATGCAGACAGGAATCCACCTTCAACCCACAAAAGTGCCTTGCATGGTGGACCTTTGTAAAGACATTCTGATAGATTAACTTTAAGGCTATCAGAATCAAAATCGAGTTCAATCATAAAAAACTCCCCTGTATCTGCACAAAATACCAACTTTGGAATCTTATTAATTTCTGGTTCCCAACTCCAGGAGCAAACATGTTTTGAGGGTGATTTTACATTGCCACTGTCACCATCCATACACATGGGATCATAATCACCCAGCTCCAATAAAGCACATGCAGCAACATTAAAACCTTCATCATCAACCTCATGTTCTCTACAAGACTCCTCAACAAAATTTTGCTCCTCCATAGCAGGGGGTAAAAAGTTTAAGCTTGTTCTATAAACACATGAGGGATTGTGAGGATCTCTAAGATCCATTAATAGTGCATCACCAAGCCTGAATAGAAAGGCAAAACCATAAGAGTGAGGAACTTCAAAAATGCTATGTGCTAGCGGTCCAGCCTCAAAAAATCGTGAAATAACACTTATAGCATCATCCCTAATGTTCCATCCCACTAGTACCAATTCGTTCAAAAGCGCTCCTCTCCTGCAACACCAGAACTTTAATATCTCAGCAGGAAACAAACAAAATTGAAAGAGATAATAATATGCATCTTGCAGATTCCAAACAATGGAAAATAGCCTACAAAATTTCCTAGACAGTAAATTAACATATAGAATTACATACCTATTCAGAATAATGGCTATTATGGGATTATGCTCTTTACTTGATAGACGAGGATCTCTGGAAATAAAGCACATGCTCCATATTGTACCACTTATACTTGTTCTTTGGGCACTTTTAGAACCAGCTGTGTCCCCTTCATTTTCAGGAGGATAACATATTTTCTGAAATTGTGGCAGATAAAAACATGAATAACTATAGACAAGATGCCCATTTCAACACATTGCACCATAGGGGTGGCAATTTGTCACATGACCCATGAACTTGACATGAAGTTAACATGTTTGGGTTTACTTAAAATGACACAATTATTAACCGTGTCTAGTTCATATCAAAAGTATATTAATTATGGAGTGTTCAAATTTGAATTCCATGACCAGACCACTGTTATACCATGATTAGTTATTTGGATAATCATGTTTTGTTGCCCACAAATCTATTTATGACACATTTAAAAGCCATATAATAGAACAAAGTTTCCTTTGACATGTTAAACTTAATAATTTTTTTTTCCATTTTTTGTGCTGTTTTGGTAGTGATTTAAATTAAGTAGTACTATAATTATTTTAGAAAGCCTGTTAAAAAAAATCATCGACACGTGAAATTTTTGGTTAAGCAAGCAGTGTCATGTATGTGTTTTGACCCTTGACTCAAATTAATTAAATGAGTTTTATATGTTTCAACACAAAATTTCTTTATACCCAACTTGCCAACTTGACACAACACCAATAGAACCTGCGCCCCCTTTCCACATAAACTGCGCACCACAACTCCTCCCCCACCCCGCCCCAAGTGCATGGAACTCTTCTAATAGCATAAACAAAGAACCTACTCTAAAATATATGAGCACAAACTTTTATATTGACCTTATCAATGATATCACCTCCAGAAGTCGTTGATAGCGAAAATAAACCCAATCGATCTTCATATGCACTAACAGCAATAAAACAGCCGCTGTAAAAAGCAAAGAATACAAGTTAGGAGAATTGGTAGGAATCTCGAACACGAAATTAAAACCAACTAAAAAGAAAAGACTCATCATGTTACCACATAAAAGAAATAAACTAGCATTCCTAAATCAATCTAAAAAATTTCCTTTCGCAATTAAAAAACAACCACTCATACAAATAGTTCAGAGATCCATCTAAAGATTATACAAAGACAACTGAAGCAACAAGTCAAGAGAGAGAGACACAATAAAAAACAAAAGTGAAATTTTGAAAAGACTAGAAAATATCAGATAACCCAAAAGAGAAAAACAGATCACAGCCATGCATATCGCAAACATCACATAAATATAACAGCCATATGATCAAAAATCAATAAGAGAAAAGATATTTTTCCTTTCCTAGCCACAAAAGCAACTTGCCTGGAATCAACAGCTAGCATTCTTCCAAGCTGATGCCTTGAGTTTCCCAGATTGGAAAGCTGAACATGTGCAACTGGCAAAAACCTATCTCGACAATCAATAATTTATCTTCACAGTAAGCATCCCTCAAAATGTAATAAAACAATGCATTTTGCGGACAACTTATTGAGCTAAGCAAGAAAATTCAAAAACCTGTGCATTTCATTGCAAAAACTGAGAAATGAGAGCTTTCCAGAATCAGAAATAGCAACCAGAAGATCTTTTCCCAGCATCTACAGAAGAAAAATGCAATAGAACGGATTCAGAACGACCAGATAAATATTTCTACCCAAGGATAATTGCCTCCCTGTGAAAGAAACTTTCTCAGTACGATGATTTATTTAAAACTAAAATTAGTAGCCAAGACTTATTTACCAAATATGATGTATTCACTAAAAGCGAATTCTCCAAACTACCTGTGGATTTCGTGCATAAAACTTATCATTCCAAGGTATGATTGCAAGATCCTTAATTGTACCAAAGACAGCCTGCTCACAAACTGTTTGTACAATCCCATCATCACCAATAATTACCAATTCTATGGACGTCCCCTGAAAAAAATGCCATCACCGAACCACTGTCAGACTAATAACGTTAGAGCAAGTATACCAAAAAAAAAGGAAACACTACATTTTCGATTGGAATGTAAAAAGAAATATCTACAACACACAAATCAGTAAATTTGCCACGAAATATAACAGATTGACAATTTTCAATTTTCAGCTCTGTAACAATGAAGTTCTAATCGCAACTCGATCCTATTTCTAGCAACATGTCAAGGTAACAATTAACACTAAACTTACACCCGACAGCAATCAATTTCGAAAATTGGAAATATGAACAAGAAAGTCGTGCAAAAAACATTGCATTACCTTGCCAAAAACGACGTCTTTAGAGGAAGGAGAGCGGAGGTGGCCGTACGCGACCTGGAGCACGACGCTGCCTTTGAGAACGCATTTGGCCAGATAGTTAACGTCCCCAGACGGCACCATTGATGACGATGAAGACGGTGTCGATCTCGACTTCGCCGTCGAACACTCTTCCTCCGGAACCGCCATAACTATTGATATTTCTTTGTTCTCCTGATGAAGTCAGTGTCTGGTAGTTTAGTTTCTACCGAAAAATGGAAGTTTGTAGGTGAAGCAGAGAGGGCGCTGCTGCACATGAGAGAGCACTGGAACTCCGTAAGATTGCTAATGAGGGAATTTGTGTAATAACCTCTAAGTCCCTAACTTTTTACCTTCTCTTCAGTGAAATCAAAGGTTTTCCATTCCTATCAAATAGGTCTTCGTCTTCGTTGAAATGCCCAATTCACCCTCACACGTTGAGCTTTAATAATATTGAAATAAGAGTGTACTTTCAACAGTAGAACTTTAGGACCTATTTATTATACATGGACAAACTGTGTTTTCATTTGAGAAATCACACAAAGCTACAGACCAAAATGTTATTGATGCAAGTTCCTTATTCGGTTATTAGCAATAATTGAGTAATATATGATAAGATTGGGTTCAAGTTTACACATTGCCCCTAGTTACGAAAAGCATTAATAGTATCATAGATAAACACTGGTCTGATTCCCAGTGGAGACTTCCACTCATATTCTAATTTCAGGACAGGATTGAACTTCTTTCTTAAAAAGGACAATGATATTTCTAGAGGTATGGACAAATTTTTCTAAAAAAGAAACATGCAAGGATCAAATTCGTATCTATGATTGGTAATTCAAGTTAGATAGTAGAACAAATGACACAAGTAGCCACCATTTTTCAGAGAAAAATTCCCAATACAACTAACGTAATTTCCAAGCTGCCTCTGGTGCATGAAGCCTCTCTGATTGTGAACGACAGTTGCCGTCTGTCTTTGGAAAGTTTCTTGCTAGCAGGATCAAACATCAGCATGGCTAAAGCATTTTTCCAACACTGAGTACTTGCATAAAATTCATGTGCTACTGTCCATCTAAGGTCCCAAGGGATTCCTTGAGAACTCGCTGTGCTTCTTCTCTTCGCCTGGACAAGTGAAGGAAACGTCAGAAAATGATATAAAATTTATTGGACCAAATTAAGTTTGCTAACTGCACATACTTCCAGCCAATTTAACGTGAAATGATGTTTGAAATACCTGTCAGCAATTATAATGTCTATATGAAAATGACTTCAAATTTAGCTGCAACACATCTATATGCTGTTACAATTTTACAACATAAAACTTGAAATATTTTACATAAAAATTGAAAACTCTTAACACCAAACTTGAAACATAAAATCTGAAATGATTAACATAAATGTTGAAAAAAAAGTTGATGTAACAATACATTGATGCATTCTAATCAATCAAAATGACTTCTGGTTAATAACATTACAGCTTCATAACCTTATTTGTCGATGATGTTACGATGACAATATAGAAATTAGTAAGATTTGAACCACCCTTTGCATACAGTTAAACTAAGGAGGAGTTTAAAATCACGGCATTGT
Source organism: Xylocarpus granatum (assembly GCA_019650275.1). Taxonomy (NCBI): domain Eukaryota; kingdom Viridiplantae; phylum Streptophyta; class Magnoliopsida; order Sapindales; family Meliaceae; genus Xylocarpus; species Xylocarpus granatum. The sequence continues at coordinate 109,064 of BNST01001909.1, read as the reverse complement.
TCGTCACAATTGAGTTTTGTGTGACAAGTGATGAATGTGATGGCCAACAGCTCATTCAAACCAAATTTGGACAATGGAATGAATAAAATTTTCCTACCATTCATATTTAGGCTTAATTTACTCCATTGGAGGCCAAGAGTTCCAAGAACATGTCACCTAGACCGCGATGCATTAGTGATTACCCAGTTTTTCATGATGGAAATGAAACATATTCATGATAGAGCATGTTGGTACAGCTTATGGTGAATATGCATCAATTTTATTCAGTTCAATTTATGGGAATAAGGAAAATTTTCAAGAAACATCACCAAAAAAAAGGCCCTAAGCTGAACCAAATGCACCCTAAAAGAATATGATGTCAGGAATAAGAAACTGCTGCAAAACCATTGCTCTTCAGATGCCTAACAGAACCTCAAGCTGAGGGTTTACGAGGAAGGCAAATGGCAGAACACACAGGGCATGAATGAATACACAACAACAAGAACAAAATATACAACTTGACTTTTCATTTAACAATTTCAGCAACCTACTGTGATGTTCATTGAGCAAGAACATCAGCTGTTTGATAAATATTTAATGACGACAACCAACTCAATCATACCCATTTCAATGCTTGGAAGAATTTCATTTTCAAACAGCTTCTAATAATTCCAGTAAGTTTTGAAAAGTTGTACCTCTTAATGTCCTCCACAGCTTGTTTACGGCGTTGTATCTGAAGTTCTAGAATGTGTATTAATGTTGCTCTAGCCTGGAGGGTGAAAGACACAACATAATAAATGTGAGTGTGTTCTAAAACACGAGCAAAGAAAACAATCATGTTCACATAACAATAGAATACCTGATGAGGGCGTAATGAATTAAGAAGATGATGCAAGTTCTTGAATATGAGAGATATGTCTTCCACTCTCCTGGCATATTGAGATGGTCTCTCAACAAGGACATCAGCAAGTTCCAAAATGTGCAGCTGCAATTCTCTGTTCAGTGACCTCAGTTCTTTTTTGAAATCTACACAAGACATCATTAAGAACATCATTGCTAAAAATAATTTTAGAAGCAAACAATAATTCATGCACACAGCCTTAAGAATCACATCATTTTCGAAGTCCTGAAAGATCATGCTATCCCAGATAAGATAGAAGTAAGTAGGGTACTTTCTCATTGTAGATGTCCTCATTTCTTAAATCAAATTCTTAACTCATCAATTGGAGAAAACTCCATAAACAAACAATACAGCCAGGAAAGAATTTAGTCCTACAAAGTCCATACTCTTAACATTATTCTCCCGAAAAGTTTATACGTTCCTAACAATCCATTTCTAGCTTTCCATTAATACTGAGATTTAAATATTCAAGTTGCTAATGAAACATCATACTCAGCACCTACCTTAAGAAAATAAGTTGTTCATAAAGAGGTTAACAGTGTTAGCATATGTCATTTCACAAATTTCAACTCCTTGCATAAGGCCATTATGGAAGATAGTGAGTACTGATAAGGCAGATAACAGGCATGATATCAGTAGACAAATACGAGTGCCTACTTATGAGTACCTACTTTAGATAGCAAAAGTCCATCCTAACCAAGAATTGAGCTCCAATGATGAACAAGGAACAAGAACTTGAGGCCCAAACTCGGATCCAAGCACATAACGCCGTGATAGAAAAAGCAGGACACATCAATCATCATCTACTGACTGTAATGTGGTAAGCAATAATCTATACCGATGGCTTAGGCTATTATGACCAGAAGAAATAGACTAAAAAACATGGTATGCATTAGAAGATCCATAAAAATGCATAATGTGCATGGAAACACTTTTTGCTGAGGAAAGCCTTCAACAAGTTTCACCCTCAAATCTTTGTATGCCTAAATAATGATGACCGACATCGAATTCATGCGTGATGTAAATAAACCTATCCCCAATTAACCAACTACGAAAACTTTCCCAATTGCAAAGCAAACAATGGCAGACAAGAAAAATACACAATTCCACAGCAAATTTCGTAATACAGAAGTTTCTATAAACAAAATTAATTCAGAGATAAATAAACACACCAACATTTGGCCCCTTTGGGTAGAGCTGACGCACCCCTTGCTCTTCCAAGCTCGGCAGCACATCATCAGTCTGTAGGTAACAAATGAATCTCTAAATAAATACATAACGGTACCAAAAATTGTAGACTCTGAAAGAAAATTTTTCACAGGAAGCATCCTCGATCATTCCCAAATTTGTGCATTTATTAAATTAAAAAGAAATATTACAGTGTAGTTGCCACCAAAACAAATATAGGTTCCTTCAATTGGCGGTGGAGGCTCCGGGGCCGAATTAGGGTTTTGCAGGTAATCTTTGTAGAGTCTGTAATAGGGAGGCGGTGGTGGATAAGTTGCTGTCGCCATTACTGTCACTCTCGTGCAACCTAAACCTCAAAAACTAAATAAACAAGTAATTCCGAAAATGGAAAACAAATAGATACTTATAATTTATAATTTAGGCTGTGCCCTTACCTCAACGTTCCTGATTGGTTACTGAGAAAACACTAGAAGCAGACAGAAAGTAAACAGAAATTTCCAGTGGAAAAAGAAAAGAATTAAAAATGAATGGTCCCTGTGTTTTATATTATTAATTTAAAAATATATTTTATCTATTTGTATCATATAGGTACAGATTATATTTTTTGCAATAATAGCTGCTATCGTATTTAATGTTTTGACTTTATTTATTTATTTTTGAGGAATATTTAAATTATATTTAATATAAATTTAATAATTATATATAAATTTAGTTATATTGGGCCGTGGGACCCATCTGGCAAGGTCAAAAACAAACCGCACCGATTGTGGAGAGTGAATGAAATTTCTTAGCCTAATTTGCCCTTACTCTTTTAAAAAATTGACTTATAAAATTTTTTTTTACATTAATAACGTCAAGATCCGAATTTGGAAGTTTTTATAAAAAAAAATAATGTTTTGTCCGTTGTATCAAACAGATCCCAATTCTCATTTGAAAAACCGAATTACTGGTTTAGAGTTAAAGTATGTAATCTGACATTGTGGAGTCAAAATTCAGAATTGTAAGGGTAAATTTTGGTCAATTTTTGAAGGTAATGAGGACCTATTTAGTCTAAATGGAACAATTACGTATTTATTTGAAAAGCGTACAAAGAGGGACCTGGATGCAATCATGCCATTTGTTACCAGTTGAGGGGTATGTTAGTCATAAGGGCCAATTTGTTCAACGAGCGATTACCGTTCATCTAGTTGGGTATAAAAACAGAAGAGACCACAGACAGAGAGAGCCAAGAGATGAGAATGGCATTAAACTTGACGCCAAATTTACAGACAAAAATGGTAATTTTCCAAACTATTTTCAAAAGCAAAATCTCAAGTTGTTTATAATTATTTTTTCTTTTTCGGTTGATCGACCCTAAATTGCAGACGCTCTCTCATTGTCCATTCCAATTTTGATTTCTGATAGGTACCATGAAGCGATCTTCGTAAGATCTCCAAATCCTTTCAATTTGGAAACGTAAGTCCAAGGTGATTCTCACGCTCTGCTTTGTTAGATTACGAATACTTGAATGTAATGTTACGATAAATTTGTCTGTAAGTGTGAATTTTGAGAAACAAAGCTGACAATTTCTTAAATTGGAGAATTTTGTGGTCCGATTATGATCAAATTCATACAATGCTGAGATTGGAAATGAACTTTTGATATTTTGATTGTGTTCAAAGTTCGGTCTGTTGGGAAGTTAATCCATGCTGTGAAAATTCATGGATGGTTGGTAAATTTTATGTATTAATTTAAGTTAATACGATGAGTTTTAATTATTTTTTCTTTTTATTTGTTGGTCTCGTCAGTGTGGTAAGAAAGAATCGAATTCACATTCTTAAGGGGCTTAGGTTTGCAATTTCTTTTTCGTTCCTGTGGGGTAATTCATATCCAGCGAGTTCAGAACTGTATCTATGCCACATCTTTAAATGGGATTTAGTAACTCTGAGGCATAGGTTTTTCTTGGTGAGGATTTTCCAGTTAGAATTTAATTGGATGAGTGGAAAATCTGATGGTTTTAAAGTTTTCAGATGTTTTATATGGAAAAAGAATTCTTGTGGCAACAACTTTTGAATAGTAGTTTTTGTTGTTTGCCGAGAAGTGGTAGTCCTCTCATGTGAAGTAGCTTTATACTGAAGATAAAATTTGTTTTTCAGGTAAGTGAAAGTATGGATGTTCCTAAAACTGTTGCAGAAGTTATACCAGAGAAGATTGAAGATAAGAAAGATGAAGGCCGTTCATTTCATTGCAATCTTTCTGATTCTGAAATAGTTCACAAGATAGCTCAAGAGTTCCTCCCAGGATTAGCTTCTGCTTGTGTTGACAACACAATGGGTGGTATCTTCAGAACCCCAGGTTCAGTGGCTGTTGATATTAGAACTGAAATGATCAATTATCTCACCAAAAGAAGTGAAACTTTTGTTGCGGAATCTGTTATACTTGAAACCCCAGAGGCAGAAGTATCTGACCATCCATATGATATCATTTCTGATTTTGTTGATGACTTTGCTAGTACAAAGAGGAATTTTGTTTTAGTCGGGTTTCAGGATGGCTGTTGAGTGACCAGAGAGAAGACAAGATAGATGATTTTGTACAAGAGATGGAAATAAGTGGGTTTTGGTTGATTGACAGGAGGGAAGCTAATTGCGCACACTTTACTGAAAAATGTTGACTTCAAGAATGAATTTCACTGCAACATGAAATTCAATTCTGCAAAAGAACTAAATGAGCATATTGTCAATTGCGGTTTTAGGTCTATGATCTGTGCAAATGAGGGTTGTAATGCCAGATTTTCTGCTAGCCATCTGGAAAAGCATGATTCTGTTTGCCCTTTCAAAATAATTCCATGTGAACAAAAGTGTCCAGATAGCCTCATGAGACGAGATATGGACAGGCACTGCATAACCGTCTGTCCGATGAAGCTTGCAAACTGCCCTTTTTATGCAGTAGGTTGTCAATCCACTGTGCCTCAATGTATGGTCCAGCAACATTATTGGGATGACCTACATTCTCACTTGCTATATATTCTTCAAAAAATTCACAAGGACATATCTACCAATGATCTTAAAAAACGGGTAGAGCAACTCAAAAAGGTGAGTCAAGATATGATGTGCATACATTTTTTTTAAATTTGATTTCTGTAAGGTGTTGTAATCTGTGAGAAACGCTAAGTAATCAGTCAAAGGCATGCTTTTTGGCTCTAGAATTCTAGAGTCAACTTTTTTCTTAGACAGATTCCAGTGTTATTAGTCAGAAAAATGTAGTACAAGAACTTTTGTTATTAGCTAACAAGATTTATGAAATGTATTCTGTCATAGTGAAATAGATGATGATAGAAAACATGCGGAATGGTGCACAAAAAAATGGTAGCATACGATGGGAAAGCCATAAATAGTATTAAATAGCATTAAACTTTGGCATTTTGAACTGTTATATCTTGGTGACAAAAATTTGTAGTCCTTGACTTCAATGAATGCTTGAAAACATCAGTGACTTTAGATGTTCATAAATGACGATTTTTTACTTCTCCAACTTTTATGCGGATAATTTCATGAAAAAACTAGTTAGTCACATCTGTCGATGCCACCCATGCTTTGGCATGACACAGCTTGTGCAACTCTCACAATCATATTCTGTTTAAACTATAGAGTACCATTTAATAGAGTTTACCCCTGGGTTTCTGATGTTTCTGGTATCTTCAATTAGTTTAGCTTCCCAAATGGTACATTATATTTTGAAATTTTCAATGAAAATGTTCGTGGGAAATATAACAGACACATAACACTTTACATTTTGTGATGTGACATAATTTAGCACTAGATTTGTCTTTCCTTCTAGAATTTTGATGTCTTTGTTGATGTGGTGTTTTTTTTTATTCTTCCTTCCAGAAATTCACACCAGCTTTTGTTAAGTCTTGTGGCTTTTTTTGTTCCAAAACATTTATAAGCCCATTTGTTTAGTGCTGTGTTGTCTTAATCCCTATTTTTTTATTCTGAGATGTCAGTTGCTTTACAATATCTAAGAGCAAAAAATTTCATTTTTTGTGACAGTCATCTTATGATATGCTTGCGGAAGCTCCAGATGTGAGATCTCTAACCTTTGTAGTTAAGGATCTGGAGGCAAAGCTTTGGGCCCCTTGAGGTTAGTACTGTCAACGAGGGTAGTGAAGAACGGAAACTCGATGAAGAAGGAAAAGTTAATGAAGAAGTAGACAATAATGAAGAAAGGAAAGTTGATGAAGAAGAAAGTAAGGTTAATGAGGAAGGTAATTCCGATGAACAAGGAAAAAGTGATGAAGATGGAAAAGTTGATGTGGGAGGGAAAATTACTAGAGAAGCGAAGGTTAATGAGGAAAGGAATGTTGACGAAGAAGCGAAAACTAATGGAAGGACAGTCAGTGAAGAAAACAAAAATATATAATGGAGGAAAAGCTAATGGAGAAGGGAAAATTAATGAAGCAGGGAAAGTTAATGAAGGAGTGAATACCGATGAAGCAGGAAAAGTTGAAAAAGAAGAGAGTTTGTGAAGAGGGAACAGGTAATGAAGAAGGGAAAATGAATGACCAAAGGAAAACTAAAGAAGCAGGAAAGAGTGAAGTTAAGATTAATGAAGAAGAGAAAATTAATGGAGGGAAAATGTAAGGGCAAGGGAAAGCAAATGAAGAAGGGAGAACTAATGAAGCAGGTAAAGTTAATAAAGAAGGGGAAGTTAGTAAAGAAAGGAAAATCAATGATGAAGGGAAAGTTAGTGAAGAAGTAAAAATTAATGGAGGCATAGAGAGATCAAGTTCCAAATCTCTTGCTACTGAGAGCTGAAACCCCCAAGTTTAGATCTACTTCTTGTGGTCTTTTCAGCAGCTTACATTCACAGATTACAGAAATTTTTTAGCCTTAAACAATTTTCCTATCATGCTCTTTTCCTTTTTATATCTCAATGTTTTTTCAAGGATAACTGTCTGATTTAAAATTTAGGAATCGTCTTCCATTTTTGCACCAATTTCTTTGATACATGTATTGATAAAATGAGGATATGTTATTGTGAGTTATTATGAGTTTGATGAAATTTGCTGCAGAAGTTGTTCTTTACTTCTTCTGCATGGATCTTCATTGCTATTTTAGAAATATTATTCAGTCACGAATTTTCTTCTGTTTCAGAATACTTCATCATTTTCTCTGAAATTCCCATTTGAAAACAGAAAGTTTCAATTCCATTCACAAGGTATAAGAAGCCCAGCTCACTGGAGCTCATGCTCTTCTTGTTTACCTTAAATATTGATATCACACAAGTAATTGTAGTCCTTGTAAAGGCCACCAAAACGGGCATTTGAAATTTTGTGTCAGCCTTTGCATGTTGGAGAAACCTATCAGTTCCGAGTCTTTGGAAAATCATTACTCTGCTTAATAGAAATCAAAACCGGATTCAAATTCCAAATCTCTTGCATTAGTCTAATAAATTTACTAATTAAACAAATTAAACACCCACATAAAGTGACAATCAGACCACCTCAACAATTAATCCAAAACACAAGTCATCAAATCTTGAATCATGGAAACCAGAGAAATTGGATGATTATCACTGATTCACTACAATGATATGCGAAGAAAATTTCCAAAGGCCATCTGTGAAACACAAAATTGAAGGTAATAAATAGTAGTCGAGCACATCAAAATCCACTTACAAATCTCCATTCAAAAACAAATAAATAGAGAAACGGAAAGGCCGTTCTAGTTTACTACAGTAAAATTTACGAACCCAAAGATCCAACAGAAAAGGTTGGTTGGCAGAAAAAACTTTCCATTCAGGAAATGCTCGGAATGATCGGTGTTCTTTATTGCTAAATGCGAACTCCCTTGTTCAGACTGACCATACGGTTTGAAGCATCCATCTGAGACCCCCTGGCAACAGCAGCCCGCCCTGAATATCCACCCGTTCCTCGTAGCTGACCCGTCCGGTGGTCCCTAGAATACCCGGTACCTTGGCCTAGTGCCAATGCTCTCCCACCACCACCAGCATATCCTGATCTGCCTTGCCTTCCCTGATTGAAGGATAAGTTGTCCTGCCACTTGCCACCCGCAGCAGCTGTTCCAGAAGCATAGTCCTGGTTCTCTCTCCGCCTAAGAGGCAGATCCAATCCACCACCTCCAATCCTCATTTCCATTGCTCTTTCATTACTTTCAGCAAGGATTGTCAGCTTTTCTGTTAACTGGAACGCTAAAGTCTGCAACTTAGAGCGCTCAACATCGTGGAAAATGATACACTGGGTTGGCTGATCCCAACTTGCATGAAGCTCCTCATTGATCATCATCTTACTGACAACGCTATGAGTCTGGGCTTCTGATAAGTCAAACATTTTCATGAGTTGGTCCAAGCTCAGTGAATGATAGGATGATGAGTAGGTAAAAAGGTACGTCCTCAAAGCCTCTTCCTTAATCTTAGCCTTAAGCATCTCAAGGACACTCCGCCGGTTCTTGAGAAGCCTCCAGACGTCAAGTGAGTTGATAACATCAAAAGCCTTCTGAAAGTCTCCCTTGAAAAGGGCCCTGGTGGCTGCCATTACATGGTCCCTGACGTTTTCAGGAGGCCCTGTGAAAGTTTGCCTCTCGCTCTGCTCAAGCAACCGGCAGAATGTCTTGCTTATAACCTTGCTCTTTGCACTATGGGTGTTGGCTGCCATGTTAGGAACCTCAAGTAGCATGGCACAAATCAGATGGACGGCCTCCAGGAGCTCAAGATTTATATGCATATGATAAGGCATCTGCCGCCTTCTTTCCAGTCGTTCCTGCAAAAAATGAAAAAATAAATGATAATTTACAACTGAGCTTACAATAATTTATAAATATTATTTTACAACAACTGAGTCTTTACAACAATTTATAAATGATATTTTACAACAACTGGGTCTTCACAACAATTTATAAATGACATTTTACAACAACTGGGTCTTACAACAATTTATAAATGATATTTTACAACAACTGGGTCTTCACAACAATTTACAACAAAAGCTTCTATGTAGATATCCAACAAGCGTTATTCACAAGTAAAAAATTATAAAAAAAAAGGATTCGTCCTTGATTTCTTTTCCTAGAATGTAACAATTTCCACATCACAAATTTATTTCTCAAGCTGATACAATTGACCATCATGTACGGGCAAATTCTCATAATCCCTTGAAGACAGTTCATAATTATATATTTAAGCTTTGCCATCCATCAATAATATTTTTCTATATTCACAAAACACACCTGAGAGGAAGCCACTTATCTGTTTACAGAAATAGAACATCAATGCAACTTTGTGCACTGCAAATAAATAAATAAATAAATAAACCCTACAAAACTAACCCTCCATCTGTCATCTAATCATGCTCATCTTCCAGAATAACAGAGACACAACAAAAGGAAATGAAAAGAATCAGAGTTATGTCATGCACACAATAATGCCAACAATACCTTTCTGAATACCAAACAAAAAGACCTTTATGACGCACTCCATCCAAGACCATATTATCTATTTATTTAACTTGCAACAACTCAACAGAATAATCAATAACCACACTCCAATAAAACATTAGAAACATCCAAGCATGAAGCATAAAATGGAAATTTAGAGAAGATATACGGGTGTCCAGATGTTTCAGAGCTTTGTCTTTCTATATTTTATTGGTTTTAACATAGCAATCAGGAAAAGGCCAGATTAGGATTGATTCTTCATTGGTACCTCAAATTTATGTGACAGGACTCTTCTTCTATTTGTTATCACAAACACAGATCATCCTGATTTTCATTTCTTCCAGTTTCACTAATACTTATTTGTATTCTATTTCAGATTACAGGTGATTTCAATAAGATTATTGCATTGCAAGGGTTATTAATGCCCTCCAGAATTTGCAAGGTTCTTGACTTGATTCAAGTTTCATCTACATCATTATCAGAGAGAAGGTAGAATCAATGGCACAACAGTCAGTGGGTCGCACTTCTTTATATTATAAATAACCATCATTAGGATATCCAAACATTTTCTAGATGGTAAAAGTTAAAATGTACACACCTGTTCTGCAGTCTTCTCATGATATCTACTTTGTGAAATACCTTGAGCAAGCAATTCCTTCACCTTTCCGCCAGAATACAACTCAGAAAGGCAGCTTTGTCCTTCAGCAACCAGCCCAACACGGAATGCACAAAGACCAAGTTGTGCCATAGCCCTATTAAAAAGAATCTGAGATAGAACATCCATCTGCTGGACGTTGTCCTGCAAATGACTCATTAGGAGTAAGTCACGGGCTGTTGAAAATTCATCTAGAAGTGCATGGTGGTAAATATCACAAAGCATTGCACGAGCTTTGGTCCTCTCATCTCCATACTTGTATATGAGGGACACTAGAATATCCATCATTGTTCTGCTATTTTCAGGAAAGGTGGGTTTTCGAGGCACAAGCTCAGGAACAACAATAAATGCATAAGGACCCCGACTTTCCTCCTCGCCTGCTTTCTCTCCATGATCACCATCTTCTGTCTGCTCAACCAATTTCCTCATAGCATCGTACACTTCTTGAGGCTTGTAATATATGAGCTCAACACGCCTCTGGGCAACCTTTGAAGCAGCTTTAAATTCCCCCGCCCGCTCTAAATATTCCTGGACATCTTGAGCAAGAACCAAAAACAAAGGTTCATCCCTGAGTCTCTCAACATAATCGCGAGTGTGTGGATCAATGCTTTGCAAGCTCTTGAAAAACTCAATATCTATCCTCTCAACAAAGGCCACCAAATTTCCCCAAACCCGAATAGTTCCATCATAGTCTGCCCCCTTCTGTGTTTCATTCTCATCAGGCTCAATATTGTCGCTCACCACAACATTACGATGCTGAGTGAGAATGTCAAGCACGAGCAGCATATTTTGCACGCACTTCTTCCATATATTAATAGGCATGTGTCCGCTAAGGCCCGGATTGACATCGAATTGTGCTGATATCAGACTAAATAGAATCTCCAATTTCTGAGCAGGAGTCTTAGCAACCTTTGTCAAGAATGTAAGTTGCTCGACCTGTTCAAACCTTCCAGTTCCCTTCTTACCACGAGCAGCCACAACCTCCTTAAACTTTTTGTTAACCGTCTCCCAGGTGATCTCGCTAGGATTCTTGAATTGTTTATCTAATCCCTTATCTTTCCTACTCGTCTTCTTCACCCAACCATCCTCAGGCTCTTCTTCCTCCTCTTCGTCATTCTCAGATCCGGAACCAATCCTCATGTTGTCAGGATCCTCCTCAAACTCTTCCTCCTCCTCTTCCTCCTCCTCTGATTCCTCATCGTCATCCCTCACATCCTCACTCTCAGGATTCTCTCTATACTTATTAATCAAATCCTCATACTGCTTATTGTTCTTCTTCAGCTTTTGCTTCATTGAATTCAAAGCCTTTGCATTGCTGCTACTCATCTTTTTCTTTGCTTCCTTATTTGCCAATGCTTGGTTCAAAAAATCCTCCAACATAACAAGTGCTTTGATGTAGAGTGTGGGCACCTTCTCGGATTCAGTCACCCTCATAACCTTCTCAAGCTGTTTGTTTATCTTGTCAAAGCTCTCCTGCAAGCTAACCCAATCATTGATTTTCATAGCATTCTTCATCTGATCAACAGTAGCATTCATCTCCTCGAAACGCTTATCTTTAGCCGACCTAACAACACGCTTTTGACCATCAGAATCGTCACTGTCGCTAGCATTTGCCTGCAGGTATCTGCTACCCGTTTGGGGTGTTGGTTCCACTCCCTCGTTGTCAAGCTCCTCGTCATCGTAATCACTGCTCTCCTCTTCGGAGTCACTGCCACCCTATAAGCAACAACAAAGGAAACAAAAAAGTTGACAACTACTGCTCAAAAAAATCATTATAATATAAAACACGAATCATTATGTACCATGTACAAACCTGAGTCCAGAATCGCGAAGCCATATTGTTGCGGAACTTAGATGCAAGATATTAGAACCGGAACCTGAATTCAAAGGCATTCAATCACAAGTTACAAACAACCCAACCAGGCAAAAAGAAGACAAAAAAACTACGAAATCAGTTGATGAAAAACACCTTCATCAATTAAAAATAACATAAAAAAATCATAATCCCGCATTAATTTAATTCATTATAAGAATTTAAGAACAATAAAAATTAAAAGGAAGAAATCACGTCCGAAAACATCAAAACAAAAACACAAAACCGAGTACCTTCTCTTGTAACCGAATTTTCCGGAACAAGAAACCAAACAAAGCGGAACAGGAAAACAGACAGCAAGAGCGATTGTAATAACCGGTAACTAAACGGCTCAGCAGCAAAGAGGAAGAATCACCCACAGCGGCGAAAGGCAGAGACGAATAGAATTAAAAGGAAATAAAAAAAATGACCGATAGGGTTTACGATGTGAGAAGAGAACGTTGGGCGAAAAATGGCGTGGTGGGTTTCCGGGCCCTGATCGGTAGGGTCCATTAGTGTTATGAGTTCGATTTGAACGTCAACATATGGGTCGGGCTTTATTGACAGTACACAACGTGACACACTCGGAGGCTTTCAAATTGGGCTAATTAGATCTATTTCCATACCAAGTATTTGACCAAACCGAAGAGTTCTTCCCAACCGACAACGCAGCTCGAGTTGATCGTATACGACTTGTAGTATGTACCGGACTATAATATTTAAAATAGATTGAAATATAATAGATTATAATAAATTAAATTTGATAAAATTTAAAGCAGATCATGTGTTGGGGTTAACTTGTACTGTACGTATATAAAATATTATTTTATATTATTATATATGAATTTATATTTTATTTAATTAATTTAAAATAATATAATAATATATTATTACATAACATGACATAATAAATATAATATCATTATATATTGTTTATTATTTTAATATGAAAAGTTAAAATATATATAAATATTACAATTTTTTTTTACATCAATTTACTTTTAAATTTTTGGTAGGTTGTTATTAAAGATTTTGTTAAAATTGAATATTCATCTACGATAACTGTTCTCGTTTGAAACTTTTAATCGAAATATTAATTTAAAAAATATAAAATAGATGCGCTCGAGAAATTAGAATAAATTAAAAACGGACAAATAGTAACAATTTGATGTCTAGAAATAATTCAAAATCTTTCATTTTCTCTCGCTTTATCATCTTAGTTTCGTATAATATAATATGAAATACAAACTTTTTATATATTCGTGAATTATCAAAATTATAAATTGGAGTTTAAAAATGAGACATTATTTTGCCGATGAAAATATTAGATAGAGACAATTACAAACATTGATTACGAGGATCTAATAAGGTAATTTTACTCAAAAAATAATTTATTAAGATAATGTCAATAAATAATGTGTTAATATTTTATAGTAAATAAATTTTGTAAAATTTGTATATCAATTCACAGATTATACTCTTACTTTTGAAATAATTCTTTTTTTTTAATTGTATTTGTGTATAAGATAAGGCGGATTTTGGGTTTGTAAAAATTTTTAAAAAAATATTTTTTAAAAAATTATAAAATATATTTTTATTATTTATATTATTTCTAAAATTCACCTAATCACTTTTTTTATTCACTTAAATTAAAAATATATTAATAAATTTGTTCTTATTTTTTAATCATGTTATGTCGAGATTGAATCAAAATACCCAATTAGTTCATAAGTCCAATACCTAAAAAATGCCAAGAATTTCACCATCGAACATCACCTATGTCTAACTACTAATACAATACCTAATCAAAGTTTACTAGTCTTTATAATACAGTTGTGTGTGGAAACGAACAAGTCTCTGTGGAAAACCCTAAGTTGAAACTGATGTTACATGAGAGAAGACTTGACATGGAGAAAGAAATCAATGGTGAAAGGGAGTACGGGAATTGCGAAAACTCCAGCACAAGACCTTTGGTTTGACGCCGTAAAAAGAAACAACTGGACACATAAAGCATTGAGGTCGGCGACACAGTCGAGTGAATGTCGGTGCTCGGGTGAAGCGCGTTGTAACAAAAAGGAAGACGTCTGATTGTGATTGGTCAGATTCCTGGATTTTGTAAGAGGTACTACTAAAAAAGGTTCGCCCACAGCTGTTTTATCAAAACCACTCTACTCTTGACTGTCATATTCTCTCTCTTTAATGCAATTTCTGTTTGGTGCTTCGCCAGTTGGTGGCTGCGCCGAGTCTTGAAAACGAATGTACGTCTGTATGTATATCGTATGCATGTATACATACAAATAGAAAGATTTTGCTACTATTAATATAATTAATTTAATAAAATTATTTTACTTAAAATTATATATATACATACATATATAAAAAAGTATTTTTTAATATTAAAAAATAACAAAAAATATATTTTTTATTTAATTTTATAAAAATAAAAAAATATCGGTATTTAAATATAATTTTATTAAATAAATTAAAAATTATATTATTTTAATTTTTAAAATTTTTATTTCTTCATTTAATTGATCATGGAATAACATATGCAATTCGAATCTGCCACGTGCAAGTTAGTTCCGTACTGTTGAACGTACAAGTACAGCTGGTGGACACTGTGTACATGTTTTGACTTTATATTGTAAACTATAAAAGCATAATCTACTTAACCCGCGCGTGAAAGAGCGCTCTCCGCTTCTAGGGAATGTGTATTATGGATCGTCGTTTTGCCATTTATTTATTTATTCTTTTTTGCTAGAAATGATATAAAAGTTTGTTATTAAACTAACCAAACTTACTTTTTTAGACGAAAATACCCTCATAGTCGAAACTTAAAAAATTAAAATTTTATAAAATAATTATTAAAATATTTTTAATTTAAAATTAATACATTTGATTTGGTTAATTCGTTAAGATAAAAAAAAAGTATGCAACACGACTATTTCAATAAATTGACCCGAGTAATTATTTTCATAAAAATCTTTGAATAATACTAGTAAGATTAGTTAGATATTTGGCTCTATTAGCAAATGATAAATAAATTCATTAAATTAAAAAAAATTAAAAAATAAATCATTTTAAACTTGGAAGACCAATTCAAACTTTGCTTAAATATTGAAGAATCAAAGTAAGATTTTATTTTATGAATTACCCAACGATGACCGGACAAGTCAATCAAGTCAACAATTCATACATAAAATAGATATTATTTATTATATATTTTTTTGAACAACAAAATTAAGAAAATGACGCATCCACCCCTCCCCGCACGCCCATGCATGCATCCCAATTTTATTGGTTGACCTCGTCTTCTTTCTTTCCTTCTGTAAAAGTATAAATGGAGTAGTTTGCGTTCCTAGACAGACAGAGAGAAGGCAAAAAAAAACAAAAAACAAAAGGGCTTCATACAACTGTTAGAAGCATCGATAACTTGATCAAGAACCTCACACTAATCATCCACATTCTTTGCTTTATGTATGATTTTCACCTAAGGCAATCTCCATTTTTAACTCCTCTGTTTCTTCACACTCTTATCTTCAATCTTCTTTAACCATTTCCCCTCTGTTTGTATCAGATTGAGGTAAGACCAGACCAGACCAGACCTGCCCTCCATTTCTTTCTCTGTTTTCTCTTTTTCTATATTTTAGTCTGTTTTATTAGATTTTTGTTCGGGGAAGACAGGTTTTGTAATTTATGATTGAAATGTGATTTCTATGGACGACAAATAAAACCTTCTGTATAGTTTTTATTTATTACTACTGTTATTATTATTACTATTTTTTGAGAACATTGGTTTGGTTCTCTGCAAACAATGCAAGAGAGGGAAGAGAAATGCCGTCATTTTTCATGTTAATGGCTTCACTGATAAATCTTCATGGGTGATTATTGAACGTTGGTGTTTGATGGTTTTACCATATCATGCATTGATAAGTTTCGGGAAATTTGTCATCTTCATTGAATGCACTGTTTACTTGTTAATTTTAAACAGGTTTTCGAACGATAGATCTTGGTACTTCAGGATACAAGAATCAATTTTTAAGAAAATGGGGATAAAGTTTTCACACCCGGCCGATTTTGACGATCAGGATGGCCTTTTCGGAGCTGTTCTCATGAGATTGATAAGTCTTATCAACGGAGATCATGAGAGGATTGCATCGCGATCTCTCAGCTTCAATGGCCCCGATTCAAAACCAAAATTACTTAACAAACAGGAAGGTTCTGGAGAGATTGTCATTCAACGATCAAGTAGCTTGAAAGGGAGAGCATTAGACAACCAGTTCTCGTTCAAAACTCCTACCGGAGAAATGGAAAATCAAGTTTTCGGTAGAGCAATGAGTTTTGAACATGAAGATGTGGGTAACAAATCTCCAAGATCAAGTGATTTTCATGACGTGAAATCCCACCCGGAGCACGGGAATCGAAGATACCAAGCTGCAATAAAGTTGCAGAAAGTGTACAAAAGTTTCAGAACACGAAGAAGACTGGCAGATTGTGCAGTTCTAGCCGAGCAAAGATGGTATATATCGATATATTGATATGCATATATGTATCTGCAAATCTGTTAAGGTAGATTTCATATCTACATCTTTTCCGAGTATGATTCTTGAATTTGCATTTTCTAGGTGGAAGGTGTTGGATTTTGCTGAGCTGAAGCATAGCTCAGTATCATTCTTTGATATTGACAAGAACGAGACTGCCCTTTAGCGTTGGTCAAGAGCAAGAGCGCGAGCTGCAAAGGCGAGTTTCAAACAAGAAAATGCTTGATTCTATTACATCTCAGTGATGATTCTAATTGCTGGGTTCTCTTCCTTTTGCAGTTAGGGAAAGGTTTATCCAAGGACAAGAAAGCTCGTAAGCTTGCTTTGCAGCATTGGCTTGAAGCAGTAAGTTCAATTTTCCAGCAAATTCTGTGAATTTTTTTTTGGCTGTATGGTCTTTGCTGATCATTTTTCTCTTTGTTTGCAGATTGATCCTCGCCATCGCTATGGTCATAACCTTCAATTCTACTATCTGACATGGTTGCACTGTGAGAGTACACAGCCATTCTTCTACTGGTAAGGAAATCAAAACACCAATAAAATCAATAGCAAAATTCTTAGCACCGTAACGTATAAGTTTCAAAACTGGCAAGTCAAATTTACGGCACGCAGGCTTGATATCGGACATGGAAAAGAAGTTAATCACGAGAGTTGCCCCCGTTCAAAGCTTCATCAGCAATGCATCAAATATCTTGGTCCGGTTAGTCTAACCTCTTATGGCAATTTATCATAATTTCACCTTAATCTGAAGGTGGTTCGAAGCAAAACCCAGTTATCAGCAGCAAATTTTCGTTTCCGGAAATATAATTTGGCAAAATATCAGCTGAAAATTGACATATTTTCAACTTGCAGACAGAAAGAATGCAATATGAATTGGTAATAGAGGATGGAAAGTTCATTTACAAAAGGAGTAGGGAAATTCTTGATACAACTGGAGGACCCAAAGATAGCAAGTGGATTTTTGTTCTTAGCACATCTAAGACCTTGTATGTCGGGCAAAAATGCAAGGGAACATTTCAACATTCAAGTTTTTTGGCCGGTGGAACCACATTATCTGCTGGAAGATTAGTTGTTGATCATGGAATTCTAAAGGTAAACAAACCTATCAAATGCCTAGCCCAAGTTCTTTTTATTGCAAGAAACACAATCTATCCCAGTCAAACAATAACAAATGAAAATAAAAGCACTTTGACCGTTCAGAAGTACTTTTAATTGACATGGTTGTTTCAACTTGACAGGCAGTTTGGCCTCACAGTGGACACTATCTACCAACTGAAGAAAATGTCCAGGCGTTCAGGTTATTCCTCGAGGAACATAATGTGGATCTTACTAATTTGAAGGTAAAAAGCACTGATAAAAAGTTAAAATTTGGTACAAATCCAGAATTAAGATGGATTCATATATCCGTATTCGAGTGCAGACCTCGAATCTTGGGAGAGCAATGCAATTTTCTGACTGGCTAAACAGTACTTGCATCATTGTGCACGGAAACTTTGTTTCCCAGAGTTCATAACAGATTTTCAACTGATTCAGCGTCACATCTCTGGAATTTTCTTTTCTTTTTTTTTCAGGAAAGCCCAGATGAAGAGGACGGAGAGATTACTGTGAAAAAGATCAACTGCATCCGTGGAATGTCTCAAGAAACTGAGACAGCAGATGCTAAAACCTTGACCCGAGAGGAAATCGATTCAAAAAAAGAAGATTCTGATACTGCAGAAAATCTTGCTCAGCCTTTACCAAGATTGACTGAAAGATTAGGTTCAAAAATAACAAGAGTTGAAGAACCGACAAGAGGTGACGTGGATGACATTTTCAAGAAAGAAGCACTTCTGAAAACTTGCCATCCTGACAACATAGAATCTCCTCTAGAAGATGGTTATGAAACAGCTGATGAATCATTTCTGTCGGAGGAAAATTTCATGTTTTCTAAAAAGAATCTATTTGAAAAAGACGATGCAGAAGAAAATGAAAAGCCGGTCTCCAGAGAGAAAATCATGCAAAGGATAGATTCACATAAAGGAATGAAATCTTATCAGTTGGCTCAGGAACTATCCCGCAAATGGAGCACAGGAGCTGGGCCGCGGATTGGTTGCATGAGAGATTACCCGTCCGAGCTGCAAGCCCGAGTTCTCGAGGAAGCAAATTTGTCTCCGAGAGCAAGAAGCAGATCTCCTCGGATCAGATCCTATTTTATCCCGAAAAGAGTTAACTCCAACCGCAGCCAGTAGAGAAGCACGTACCACCAGAAGTCCCTCTAGTTCAGAACAAGTATTATCACAAGCAGAAACACCATAGACTATATTTAGGGAAAGTATATGCTCGTTCATTTTTTAGTTTCAGTTGGAGTTAGAGAAAATGACATGGGAGATTATTTTCTGTATTGAATACAAATCTTTTACCCATTTCCTTCTACAGTTAGGGTTTTGTATTCAATTCCTCAGTTCCACAGAAATCCTAAATTGGATTTGGAAACAGAGAGAAAAGGGGACTGGATAGCGTTCTGTACATGTCATGACAATAAGTTGTATGCCACTTGAGAAATGCTAGCTTTAGAACTACTAAACCTTGGGCAGCCTGCACGCAATATTGAGTTCCAGTTCTCTTATTAATTTTTCAAGCACTGAAATTTCAAAATCTGTACACAAGTTAGCAAACGAATTTAAGCTAAGCCAAATGTTTAGCGCAAAAGCCACCAACCAAAACAATCATTCTCAGTAGAAATGCACAGCACATAGTTACGCTAATGAATAACAGCAATCATCCAATAACTGTTGTAGCACCAGAGATTCAAGAACATAATTTGCCCAATCAACCACACGACCACATAATATAGCACGGTTCATAAAATCTTCAGACAACCTAGTAACTGTTCTTATCTAAGTCTGTTGTTCTTCTGTGAAGGCAAGTGAGAGTTGATAATCGCGTTGACGAAGGTTAAATTTGAGACTACTCATGTTATGAAGGAAGACTAGAGTTCATGTTTGTGGCTCTACCAACGTGCAAAACCATAACAGTCACCAGATATAGAATTCCATTGCAATTCATTATACCATAAATTAATATACATTTCTCATTCCTTTGCCTCATGAAATACACAATATTTATACATACAACAGCTTTAATTATAATGGAAAATTTATGCAGCATTTTATCTAACAAACAACAAGTTCCCTCTTTTGGTCTCTCTGTGAGTGGGGAAAAAAAAAGAAATGGGATCCCAAATTAAAGAATAGTATGCTAGATGAAAGGAAATATGGCATACTCTGCATAGAAGAGATTCCATATAAAGCAATAGAACCCTGAGATTGCTTCCTGAAGAATGAGAACAAACATATAATTAGACATCAACCAGAAAAAACAAACACCATTCTTCGTGGCATGAGACATTGAAAAAGTTCTAGTTTAGTTGTTACAGCCAAATTAAATCAGAGATTACAAAGCATAAAATTTTCAAGAATTTTACAATCTCGCGTATTTGATTATGTGAATGTGCTCAGCTTTTTATCACAGTAGAAACAGTACCCAAGGGGCTAAAATGGCCAGATGGCCACTAAAATAAATCTTCATTGACTGTCAAAATGAAGATTATCATGTGAACATAGGTTTATGGGACAAAACAGGCTTCTAATATTTTCTTATAAGTGAGATTCAGGACCACATTATTCAAATTTTCTCTTGTTCTTTTGCTATCTTTTCTTCTTTTCTTTTGTTATATTGCTTCTTCCTTGTATTTATTCTCTTTCTAATATGTCGAGATTCTTTATATTCTTCAGCCCCCTCTACTCAGGTTTCTTCATATACATTTTTGTCCACCTTACATAATTTTCTTTCATAATGTCAAAGGAACAAAAAAATGGTTTAAAGTTGACACGTCTCAAGAGCTTGATGAAATCTTATAAAAACCTGTTGCCTCCTTTGGCTTATTGACTTAGATATCGGACTCAACTCTTCAAATTCAGGTCAAAACAATAGTCGTTATTCATTGCTAAATCAAGTAATAAAAAGAAGTCCTCCAATTAATTTGATAATTAAAGAAACGTCACCACAATCATATCATGCAACACGTAGCTAGGATTACCTTGGTATAATTTGCTTGTTCCAACAACCATGTCTGAAACCATATTTAAACAATATTGTAAGCTATGATATTAAACTTTACAAAAGATAAAACAAAGTTCTTGAAATTAAGAAGCAGCAGAACAACAACCACCATGCATAGCAGAAATTTATTTCCAAATTGGGCATATTCTCAACTAACATGCAATTCAAAAAGTTAAAATCTATAAGAAAAGAACTACCAAGTAATAATACTATTTAAACTCTAATGTGCTCCTCGTGCATATGGTTCTGGATGCAAACTCAACTGACACTAAGCAGTCTAATTAATACAATGGAAGAATTTTGAGAATTTGAACTGTAGAACTCTCAGTCATAGTAATTTTTAACTTGTAAACCAGAATCTTGAGCTTATGGGAAAATTCCAATAATACTATTTACACTCTAAAAGAATACATAAAAGAAGCATATGCAAGGAAAGAAAATACGATTGTGCTGTTATTTAGAAACACACCTGGAAAATCAGACAAGAAGCCAGGATTACATGTGCAGGTATCATTAAGCTACGCCTGAAAGCCTGAAAAGTTATAAAAGTAGACTTCAGTTCTCCTAGTTTACACAGAAGAAAAATGTCAAGAAATACACTTAATTACTAGATTGATTCCATGAGTTCTGCAAACAAGGCTAAGATCAACATAAATTGTGCAGAAACAGTAAAATAAGGCTAACATTAAGATCATCCATTCACTGTGCATAAAAAAGATTAAGCTCTAAGGAGAAGTGTTTACCTGAGGCATGTAAATTGCTGCCAATATAGCAGCAATATAATTCAGCAGTAAAAGTCCAGAACCAAGGTACGCAATGTTTCTAACTCCAAGCTTTGTTGCTAAAGTTGATATTTGAAATCTGTAAACAAATACATTGGAATAAGAATCATGTTACGAGTCTAAAATCTTAGAAAAGTACAGGGTTAGTTTTAATTAAAGTAAAGGAGATCTGACAGATGGTTAAGAAACATTAGGATAAAATTGAAGAGGAATCTAATGAATGTAACTCAGACGGGGTAACAACTCAAAGGAAAAAGATGAAGAGAAGAAAACAAAGACATTGATGTAAGTAGTTAGGGTAACATCTTACTTGCGATCTCCTTCAACATCTGGAAGATCTTTTGTAACAGCGATGACCAGTGCGAACAATGTCACAAAGGTTGTAATGAAAGCAACAGGTGCACTGTGGGACAAAATTGAAAGAGGTGACATGAGGGTTCTTCCCTAGTTTTAATTAGTACACAGTCAGCTAAGCACAAAATTTGTAGAATAAGTGACATTCCAAAACTAGGGGGATCATCTAGCTGCTCATGTTCGTTAACAACTAATATCTCTTAAGACTTGTAATCAATCATATCCATTTGTGGTCTGGCTGAGGAAAGATTGTAAAGTAAAAAGAAAACTCAAACTCCAACATATGCCTCAAGCTAGGCAGCGGTTGCAGCTTAAGGGAATGGAGTGGAAAGATGCTGGCAACTTCACTGATATTCATGTTCTGGCCAATTATTGACCCGCAATTTCATAAAGAAGCAACTTACATTGCAGCTATGTAATACTAAGGAAAGACAGCAGAAAGCAACCGCATTTCCCAATTTTCTCATTTCATCATATAACATTCACTATCAAAAATCACCATACCTAGCACGAATTGACACAAGAGCGCCCTTTTTGAGGAAAAACCTGACTCAAAAGCACATTCACACTGACTATGATCATCAAACAGACTCCAAATGGTCAGTTTTCATTGGACAAGATGCATACCATGAAATATCTATATTTAGTAAAATGCAACAGGCAAGAATCAAATCCAACAGTTGATGTAGATGTTACCCTTTTCATGACATCTAGGCTGAAGCATTAAGGATTATCATTAAATTTGGTTTGTTAGGCTAGTCTTCATGCAAGAATCAATCCAAAACTAAGGTCAAGCCTGATACTCTAGTGAGAGTGTACATGAAAACCATGGTTGCATGAAAATTTATTTGACAGTACCTCACTCAACTACATTATGGAGCAAGGGGTTTAAATCACAACTTACTTCCATTCAAATGGGAGTCCAAGGGCAGCTCGGGTGGCATAATATACACCAAAGTTAAGAAGAAAGCCCCGCACCTGCAGAAGTGATTTTATGTTATCTTTTGTCTTAGGACTTTCTAAAGGCACATGCGTCAAGCTAAACATTGTTCAACCAATGTAAAAGAGAAACCACTTTGTAAAGATTGGTAAAATAATTATCGTGAACAACTCTTAGATGTATCAAACAATAGTAGCATAAAATGACAACCTTTTTTCTTATCATTGATCAAATTGGATTGACATACAGATTGATAGAGCAACACATGAAAATGACATGTAAAACATCTAATTTGCTATCCATAGCTCCTATTACAATTATATTTCACTTGCACCAATTAAAGAAACCCTTCTCTAGGCTCATAATTGAACTACAGTCATTTTGTGACTAAAAACCCTATTATTGCCTTTATTATCAGTTCAGAATTTCCTATTATGATTCCAATCTTAGTATCAACCTTGTGCTTCCAAATACAGTGAATCAGAATAGAAACATTCAAATATTCAATTGGTGGGTCATCAAATTTCAAGAGCCCATGGAGAACATGGCAAACTACCACAAAGTTGATTGTGCAACTTTGAGAGGAGGATGAATATAAAGCATACCGTGGCAATTATAAGAAAAGCGGCAACAGCAAATCTCTTCATTCTAAATGGAGGAACCGAGTAGATGGTTCCGAGAAAAAGGCCAAGACAGTAAAGAGAAGTGATGAATGGACCAAAGTTCAATCCAACAATCAAGAGACCAATCAATGCAAAAAATATCACCAACAACCATGCAGATTGAACTGAAAGGTCTCCAGCAGCTATTGGTAAGTAAGGTTTGTTTACTCTGCAAACAGAGTACACAGAATCATTTAAACACATATTTACCATAAGAAATGTAACATGCAACTTTGCAGTTTTCTCCAATGGCTTAACATACTTAGTAAAAAGTCGTATGACATGCTATGGAAAGAGATCAAAAGTTCAAAAGAAATAACAATGGTTTAATCAAGACCTTCTGGCAAAGTTATATTTCAGTCCATGGAATTTTTTTGACAGATTTTTAATCCAAATTTGGAGTTATTAAGAATTAGCTTCAATGAAAAATAAAAACAATCTGCTTAAAATAATGAATATCCAAGTCATTTTCCATGTGTTTTATATGGAATCAAAGAATTTTACATAAAATTTCACTGCATACCTGTCAATTCCAATATCATAGATCTGATTGATGCCAACTATATAACCATTCCCACAAATTAGAGCCAAAAGACCAGAGAATGCCTTCAACAGCAGAGACCACTTTATTAGATTTGTGTTCTCAATTAGTGCTCTTGCCACCAAAGCACTGACAACAAAATAATGAAGTATAAACATAGCTGCAATGGTATCCAACTAACATTAGTTCACACATCCTAACCAATGTATTCATTTATGAACCCTTACAAAGAACCTAGAGCAGTTCCACGTATGGTGTGGGGCCTCAGAAATCTCCAGCATGCATCTCTGAAAGCCGATACTTTGCTCATCATTGGATGAAAACCAGGAGCTCCAGTTTGAGAGGAAGCCTAACAGCATCCACTTTCACATTAAATCTGTTGACAGACTCAGGAGTCTCATAGAACATGGCGCACCAAACTTGGATACAACCATGTCAGTTTAACTCTTTATCAGTTATTAAAACATGCCAGACAAAATTTGACAACTGCAAGATGAATTGATTAAAACTTGTTGGATTCAACTTGCAGATTCTCAAACCAATTAGTTGGTTACAGGCAGACATCGTGTTTCCCTGTTTTCAACAAAGATATCATACATAGCATTGAATATTCAATCAAACATCAATTTTTTGCCATCATAAAACACTTGGTACAACTAGCTATATCATCTAAACTTTATCCCTTATCCCCAAGAAACAATTCATCTAATGAAATTAAATCTTCATTTGCATTAATTTGCATGACATACAAGGGAACTTAAATCAGAAAGACATAACTAGAGTTGCATATCAAATTTCCCAATCTAAGCCAGCTAGTAAATGATCTACTTCCCGTTTATAATAAACATTTTCCTTCGGCTAACTGAAGCTCAAAACATTCACAATTCCCACACTTACAGTTGTTTTCATTTCTCACTTATCTTTAATTCAAACACGCATATCTATCTTGTAGTGACAAATGTAAAAATCCCCACCAACTTAACATGAATTCAACAATACACAAGTTTGAGCCAGCAATATGGAGAATCAAAACATACCCAGATGAAGTTACGATTTTGATGTCGTTTTGATCCATGTTTAAAGCCAATTCTGTGACTGTGCAGTCCCCAAATGAAGACAAATTCTCAGAGCATTTCAGGCAATAATCAGAGAATTTACAAACTGGCTTAATGTGATATCAATGTTCGATAAAAAGATGTTTTACAGGGACGAATTTACGGCTGAAACTCGAAGGGAAGAGGAGTGATAGAGCGAGAGCTCCATGTGAGAGTGAGAGTGAGAGAGAGTTGAAGTAGTAAGCAGAGCAACCGCAGAGTGCGGTCAGTGTTTTTTCTGCACTACAAAAATACGTTTTTTTCTATATTCAGTTATTTGCAAACATACTCCTAATACTTTTATATTTTTACTTAATCGGGAGGTTTCAAAATATTTTTCAAGGGGACCCTCTTCCTCTTTATTGTGTTTTCTTTTAGAGGGTAGACTCCAGGAAATAAACTTTGTTTTGCACAATTGCCCTTTTCACTTAACGGTCAATATATTAATTTTTCACAAAATTGCCCATTCTGGTTAATTGTATTATCCTCCAGAATGCATAAAAAAATCATTAAAAAGAGTAATTGGTGACAGAAATTGCAATCAAACCCCCGTTAATGTGTAATATTATTTTTTATAAAGTTATAGTATAAAATTTGTATATTTAATTAATTAATGATAAGTCGTAATAATCTTCGACACGGGCCATCAAATCCTTACAAGCGTAACACGAATTTATAAATTTAAATTAACATAAAATAATATAATTATTAAATATATGGACTTCAACTACACCGAATCTCAATTCACCCCCTGCCCCAATACTTCCATAATTTGACTAAAATATCCCTGACAGCACTGTGCAAGATATGTGCAAAAACGTCATTTCAGATTCTCTGTTTTCTATAAATACATACAAATCTAGGGTTTTTAGCCCTATTGCAATAACTGCTGTAGAATTTGCAGCCGCATCTTCTGTTCTTTTTCCCTTTCGTCTCTTAGCTCAGGTTCGGTCCAGTTCTTATCCCTGCGGTTTGTTCATTGTATTCATCAACTCCAATTGTTACTTCAAAATTTTATGAAGATACTTATGCTATTGCCTTCTTGAGCATGTTTGTACATTATTTTTCTGTGCTTACGATGACATTTTACCGTCTTTTCTCGGTTGTTTTTACACGACTGTGTGACATCTAATTGCAGTTTACCTTTTACTGGAAAATTCCTGATGTTTAAAGTGGCTTTAGGTTTGTTTGGTTACCGTTAATAAGTATTCTTTTAGTTCTTTTAGGTCGAATATGTAATGAGAGGAGAGTTGGTGAAGAACTTAGATTTATACATGACCACGTTTTGTTTGTTTTGTGATGAAATATTGAGAGGAGAAGGATGATTTGAAGCTTAATGAAAAATAAGCTGCAGTGTTTAGATTATATTATTTTCCACCTGTAATGATTTCCCTAATTGCTTGCACTGGCATGACTTTATGTTTAATTGTTTTAAATTTATTAAGCTTTAGCTTGTTTTCTTGATCTGTAAAACATCTACGCTTTAATGTCTTTACGCAATTTGATGTTAGTATATTTTACTCTTGGCATTTAGTAAAACTGGCAGTTCAGCATTTGTAAATATTGTTTTTACGAACACTGCTAGGATGGATTGTAAACTTAGCTATAGAAATTGGACACTTCATTAAGAATTAGAGCAACTGGTCAAGTTTTTAATTCCTTGTTATGTTTGTTAAATCTTGGTTTTGGAGCTCACTCGTTCTTATACCTAGTACTTGTTATGTGTTTATGAGAAATTGTTATACGGTTATGTAGAATGGATTCTCAAATTAAGCATGCCGTGGTGGTGAAAGTTGTGGGCCGCACAGGTTCAAGAGGGCAAGTGACTCAGGTGAGAGTCAAGTTCTTGGATGATCAGAACCGATTTATCATGAGGAACGTGAAGGGACCGGTTAGAGAAGGTGATATCCTCACTTTGCTTGAGTCTGAGAGAGAAGCTAGGAGGCTTCGATGATGGATCAATCCCTGCTTATGTAGTTTTTGGAGTCAGGCTTGCTTGTTTTATTAGATAGTGAATATCAATTTCACGAGTTCCAAAAACTTCTTATTCTGAAGGTCTTCATAGTATGAAACTCGGTTTTGAGATATGAATTATTGTTTGGGATGATGACTAATGTCTTTCTCTTCTTAAATGGAGTTTAATTTTGCTTTAAGTTACTATCTTTGTTCCCAATTTTGTTTGTTGTTTCCTTTGCATAGCCTGTGATTATGGTTCTAAGATTTAATATTTGGTTTATTTCTTATTTTTAGCGAAAACAACACAAAATCGTAGTTATTTGATTTTGATTTATCAATATTAAATTATTTTTTTTCTTGTATTTTGTAATATTTTATTTCTCGAAAAGTCCACTATTCTAAACAAATGGAAACAATTATAAGATTCGTAATATTACTATAATATATATGTATATATAAATAACTTTTGAATTAGTATCTAAATTGAAAACATGGGCTCTTATTTCTTGGTGAAGTAATTGTTCTCTTCTCGATAATTAATATGTTCATTGATGAGTTTATACCACAAGGCATATAATTGTGAGTTAAATATCGATATATATTTTTCTTATAAATTTAAATATATGTAATAAGTATCTAAATAATATAAATTTATTTGAAAAAAAAGTATATTATTATTTAAGAGTAATATTATATTTTAAATAAATATATATTATTTTTTAAAAATAATATGCAATTAATATGATTCACATATTAAGTAAGAGACAATTGAATAATAATAATAATGACAATAATAACAGTAATAATATTTACTTTATGATATAATAATTCTATTTTTTTAATCTCAAAATATAATATTTATTTTATCTTGATTTATTATATATTTATTATGCTACAAAAACAAAAGTCATTAAACGTGGAAGTAATTTACGACTCCAAATACTTATAATAAAGATAAACGTTTTATAAATTTCTTCAACACATTTCATACATTTTTATTTTCACGATATTTGCGTTATAAATAAAAATTCATACAAATTTCATATTTATTTAGTAGAAGTACATTAGAATATATAATTTAAGAATATTTTTGAATTTATGCTATGTATTTTTATTAAATATAATTTTTTTAAAAAAATAAAATACAAGTCTATTTTAAGGGAATAAATAATTTCAATGGATTATGTGAATATAAATGTCATTGAATTTTTTTATTTTACATTTTCTTAAGTTTTAAAACCCTAAAGGATAATATCATCAACCCTCTAATATTTTTGAGATATTAACAATTAGACCACATAATTGTTAACTTGTTCTAAATTATAAAGGCTGGATGACAATAATAATTTTCAAATGAGTTATAATGTAATTTTAGACTAATAAAATGACATGAAAATATGTATTATATTAAATTAAATAGAAAAAAAATTTAAGTAATTTTTTAAAGATTAATTTAGATGTTAGAGAGTCGGAAAATAGGGTGTAAATGATTACTTTTAAAACAAATGGGGATTAATGAAGAAATTCCGAATATTTAGGGGCTATATGATAATAGCGCAAACCTTCTGCTATAAATGTGGAAAAACCCTAGGAAAAATGTTCACTAACCCTGAGAGCCTCCGGAGAGTAGCAGCTGACGCATTCGCAACAGCAGGTAGAAGCCCTTTCTCGCTACAATCTCAGGTATTAAGATTGTTCTTTTACTTCACGTTCTTTCTTGCCAGACAAATACGCGATTGCCTCTCTTGTTTTTTCGCTAATTTTATGCTAATTGGTCGCTGATATGTTTATGTGAATGACTCGACAGAATGGCAACCGCAGTCGTGGCGGCGTCGACTCAGGATCCTTCTCAGCCTCACTACGATGTGAAGCTCTTCAACAGATGGACTTTCGAGGATGTTTCGGTAATTCTTTTAATTTCTTTTTTCTATCTCGCTTGATTTTTATTTTATGCTGTAATGTTTTGTGCATGATAATCAGCGAACTTGTTTCTTCTTGTAATGATTGTAGACCTGTTATACGATACGCAGATCTGTTGTTATTTTTGTTCTGTAATCGTTTATTTTCTGTATTATGCCGGTTAGGAATAATATGAATTTATATGACAATGGAGTAGTTTGTTGAGAGTTTTTATGATTTTAATAGTAATTGTTATCTTGCTTTGGTTAGTTTTGGTTATGTTTACTTTGGATAAATTCATACCTGTTTGGTTTATCTTAATGATTAGGATTATTTGTGTTCGAAATGATTTACTTATGCAAATGTGTTAGAAAGATCTATATGAGATTAAACGATTGCAGTGGGTGAAAACTAATGTTTGCCTGAAACCTAAATGGGGAACACAATCACCATTTGATATATTTTGTAATTATTTTGTTAAATCAACGAAAGTATCATGGAATCATCTCTGTATTATGCGGCAGAGAAGACCTTATTTCTCAATGTTCTATCTGCATTCATGGTTTTTTTTTGGGTGCTTTGTAATTTGGTAATTCGTAATTAGGTTGGCCTCAAATGCATGTCTATTTCCATCATTGTTGATGTTTACCAGCACTTGTACTTGGTTTATGCATACATTCAGAATAACACTTTGTCAATATTTGAAATGTATGGCTGAAACTTATGAATAATCACTTCTCATCTCTTGCTGGAACAAGTTCTGCAATTTTTGTTATTAAATGTTGTCTTTTCTGTGAATCCTATAGGTCAATGACATCTCCTTGAGTGATTACATTGGAGTCCAAGCAGCCAAGCATGCGACATATGTACCTCACACAGCAGGGAGATATTCGGTCAAGCGCTTCCGGAAGGCTCAATGCCCGATTGTGGAGAGGCTTACAAACTCACTCATGATGCATGGAAGAAACAATGGAAAGAAATTGATGGCCGTCAGGATTGTGAAGCATGCTATGGAAATTATTCATCTTTTGACTGACCAGAACCCCATTCAAGTTATTGTTGATGCTGTCATCAACAGGTATATACTATGTGCTTTTAAACTTGTGAGATGGAAATCTTTTTAAAGCACATTACATATGTATTGATTTTCCCATGACCTTTTACAATTTCATATTTAAGATATGTGCCTGTTTGGATAATTTACTTCTGTTTATCTTAAGTGGTTGTCGTTTGTTGTTACAGTGGTCCTCGTGAAGATGCTACCAGAATTGGTTCTGCTGGTGTTGTAAGACGGCAGGCTGTTGATATCAGTCCCTTGCGACGAGTGAATCAGGCAATTTATCTGCTTACTACTGGTGCACGTGAATCTGCATTCAGAAACATCAAAACAATTGCTGAATGCCTGGCTGATGAACTCATCAATGCTGCAAAGGGTTCTTCTAACAGGTAATCAGGGGTTCTCCTGTTGTGTCATGTTATTCACACAATATCTCCAACTATTTGCAGCTTTTTTTTGGCCAATTCAAAACTGATTGTATTTTCTTCTTCCATTTTCAGCTATGCCATCAAGAAGAAAGATGAGATTGAGAGAGTTGCCAAGGCCAACCGTTGAAGAAGTAATATAGTCGCAGAGAAGCTGAGGAAATTTTTCTCAATTATCAGCATTATTGTTTTTACTTTTGAACAACAAGAATGCTCAATTGGTTTTGTTTTTTGTTAGACTATATTGGATTTCCTCTTGTTGGAGTTTTGAATAGATGATATTATTAAGGATTCGTTTAGTGACTTTAAAAATTGCTCCGAGTGTGCTACTGTGCGGGTTCAATAGACATGGAGGTGTTGTAGTCTAGCAAACCTAATCTGTCTCAACTTAGTACTTATTTAATGTTCATCTTATAAATGTTACTTCAATGTTTCTCCTATTGTTAGTTCTTGTTGATGTTTCAATGATGGGTACATTGAATGAATGCATGCCCGTTTTGTACTTGGATATCCTTTTAAAGCCACCTACTTGTGCCAGAAGACTAGGTGATAACACGTAGTGTGCATTATACAATTAAATATATTAAATTAAAAATTATAGTGTACATGTGTGTCTGGTATCATTCGTTAAAGACTTAATATGGTATTATCATTTTCACTGGGGTTTATTCTGAAAATGAGTAGGAACAGAAAAGGACTCAAATTCTAGAGGGAAGGCCCAAAGTTCCGAAAACCTTAAAGAGCTCCAGCACACTAAGATTGTTCGTGAAAAAGATGCTTGCACGCCAGGGGTACATACTCTGCGACATCAAAATTCAATTGGGTCTCGTTGGTGTGTATGGTTTCTCCTCTTCGAAAGAGACAACTTGCAACTCGAAACCTGGAAATAAGAATTAAAGTGGAGGGATTCCATGTACGGTCTTTACCATAGGATCTCTCCAATCAGAGATCGAACGGCCTCGATCGCTCCGAAGCTGGACCAATGGGTTGAAGAACGACAACGCGAGGACAATGACCAACTCCCAAGTCTTCATCAAGCAGTTGCGATCCGACGGACGATTCAGTTATTCTCTTGAGGCAGTTTTATATGACATTGAAAACGCTGCGTTTTGTCGTCCATGAAATTCTAGGGGAAAGAAAAACTGTTATAATCCTTTCCTCTCCCTTCCGCAGATATCTATGTGGATGACTGACAGGAGGTACTTTGCATTTACAGTTGCTGATACTGCCATTCGAGAGGACCGTATTACCAAAGTTGAGGAATAGAACAAGCAGAGAAAGTTATTTCAGTAATGTTACTCAAAAAATAAGGGTCCTCCCTGAAGTTTATAGTGCTCTTCTCAACTGCTATGTCCATACAAAATCCGTGAAGAAAGCAGAGCCACCATGCAGAAATGAGAGATTTGGGTTTGGCTGCGACAAGGGTGGTTTACAATTCCATGTTTAATCTTTTTTATCGGACTGGAAATTATGAGAAAGTGGAGAGTCTAATGCATGAAATGGAAGAAAAGGGCATCGAGTGTAACAAATCTACATTCGGCATCTGCCTTAGTGCATATGCAGCTGCTTCTGATGGTGAGGGAATTGATAAGAACTTTGCTACGATGGAATCGGATCCTAATGTTGATTTGGACTGGTCAATTTATGCTAAAGCTGGGCTTCTGGAAAAGGCTTTTGGAATGCTGAAGAAATCTGAGGGACTAATATTTGGTAAAGACGTCAGTAGAGCATATAACGCTCTTATCAGACAAAATGCTCCACGTGGGAAGAAAGACAAACTTTTTAAGAGTTTGGGAACTGTGCAAGAAGAAGGTGGAGGTTAACAATAAGGGATATATGTGTATAATACCTTCTGTTCTGAAATTCGATGACCTGGAAAGTGCCGAGAAGATTTTTGAGGAGCGGGGATCCGAGAATTCATCATATGATATCCGAATTCCAAACTTCTTGATCAGTGCATACTGCAAAAAGCTTCTTTTGCAGAAGGCCGAAATGCTTATAAGCCAGGCAAAATTGAAGTGGGACAAGCCTCAACTGAAGACATGGTATTATGTTGCAATTGGGTATCTTCAGAATAACCAAACTCCAAAAGTGGTTGAAGCTATGAAGGAAGTATTAGCGGTTTATCAAACTCCATCCAAGTGGAAGCCGAGTGTTGAAACCTCGTCTGCTTGTCTAGATTACTTCAAAGATGAAGGAGATATGAAGGGAGCAGAGAATTTTGTGAAATTACTTAGAGACAAGGATATTATCCCCGCAGTTCTTCAAGATAGATTGTTTATGAATGTTCAAAACGAGAAATCAAACTTGGATGCACTCAGACTTTTGTATGGTGATTCCTTAATTGGAAACGAACAACCACTCTCAGAGATTTAACGAAAGAGGAGAAAACACCTCGAAACACAAATATGGAGGATCTCTGAACTTTCATGGAAGCTAGAGCAAGATTGAAGATTTACAATGAGCATGAAGGTTTATCTGGTGGAGTACCTTCAAATCATTCTTTTTGGAAAACATTTTTCGTGTTCAATCTGCGGTAATGAAGATAATGCCTCTTCTGGATTCGTCGTCTTAGATTGGCAAGGAAGATCATCACTTGGCCATTAGATTGACTGTAATCAAAGAAACGAATTTCTTCCTGGCAGCAGTAGAACAGCCGAGTTATTGAAAGAGCTAAGACTGGTTGCTGATTACCCTCTCGGCTGTCAATATTTTAATTATTGAGTTAATACAGTTTAATTATTGAAATTACATTAATATTATATAACTAATACCCTACAACTAAAACACATACTAAACTTAATCTCAACCGTTCAATAAAAATCAACGGTCTATAAATAACAAAATTTTATTTGTATAAAATACAAATCCCATCTAACCTTGTTTTTACATATTTACATAATGTATTCTTAACATAACATGTTCAGATGATGAGGCCCAAGATTAACAGAATGAAATGAAATAAAAAAGTTACTAACGACAAAAGTATGCCCTTATTTGTTATTTTAAATAAATTAGGGACTTATCCGTTATTATCCCAATAAGTTATGAAAAACCCTTCAACATCTTAAACCCTCACCATGGCTGTAATTGCTCTGCTCTGTAAATTTTTTTTTCCCTCCCCGGACACTGAAATTATTCATGGAATGAGGCTTGTACGCCTGAGTACAGTACTTCACAACATTGAAACTCAGTTCGGTTTCGGATATGTGTCGGGGTTTTCGTCCTACTCAACCGAGACGAGAACTGCATCTCGAAGTAAAATAAATAGTTTGAGGAATGGTTCAATGTATAAATTGTACCGTAGGATTACTCCAATCGGTGATCGAGCGGTCTCGATCGTTCCGCTGCTCGACCAATGGGTCGAAGAAGGAGGACCCGTAGACAGAAAACAGCTCCAAATTTTCATCAGGAAGTTGCGATCGTACAAACGATTCGCACACGCTCTCGAGGTATTAATTTTCATCTATTTACGTTATGAAATCTTCAATTTTTATTTTTCAAAATTTATTCAACGATCCGTTATGTTTGTTGCCTTAAAACTGTAGGGAAGAAAAATGAATTTCGATTTTTTAAAAACTGTATTCATTGGTTAATTTTGCTCATAACGAAGCAGTAGGAATTTAAATTGTGAAATTTAACTTTTTATATTTTATTTTGGGTAATTTCATTGCAATTCAAGAATTTCTGTCAAAATGGAAGCTTGTTCAGAACGAGATTCGAAGTTAGCATAGAAATTTTTTATTCCATTTGTACTGATAAATGTCTGTAATGGACATTGTTAGGTTCTATTGCAGTTTTGACAAAGGTTTTTTGCGATTCATTTTGTATTGCTGAAGGCTTTATTATTATTTATTTTGTTAGTTTCTGCATAGCAATTTAATCACACTACCGATCTAATAATGTTGGGTTCTTTTTTGGGATGTAAATGAAGTGAATTGACAAAGCGATGGACTTGGGCATGGGATGGAAGAGTTTCATACTCAAATAGCCAAAACTTTGATTTCTGCTGCAATATGTGTAATGCTTAGGTGGATTCTTTGAACTTAAGTGAGGTTCAGTTTTGATGGAGAAAAGAAAGTTAGGAAGTTTTATTTTATTTTCTTGATTAATTAGGATTTACTTTATCAAAATTCTTTGCTCATGGGAAATTATTGCTTATTTAGGAATATGATTTATAGTAGCATTTATAGGTTTATTGTTCCTTAGTTCATTCAGTAAAACAAATATATTTTCTATTAATCCCTTTGTGATTTGTTTCCTTGTAAATTCAGCAGATCTCTTTTTTGAGAGTTATCTTCTCTGGTGGATT
The DNA here is from genome assembly GCA_019650275.1 of Xylocarpus granatum. Taxonomy (NCBI): domain Eukaryota; kingdom Viridiplantae; phylum Streptophyta; class Magnoliopsida; order Sapindales; family Meliaceae; genus Xylocarpus; species Xylocarpus granatum. Next base: position 74,395 of record BNST01001909.1, on the reverse strand, counting down.
TGAGATGTATACTCAAACAACATGTGGCATCACTTTCGCACTGCCTCAAGTTTCATTAATATTTTTTTTTAAAAACGTCTTTTTCACTTGTGATCAGTATCCTATTGATTGTCCAAACAGCATAGGACCCGTTGTAACTTATTGAGAGATTGAGGTAGTTGACATTATATATATATATATATATATTCTGCTGATCAGATTTGGGCAAGCATACAATTTTTAGCTGCTACTGATAAATGGACCTACAACTTGTAGGTGTATTTGTAAAGATGCTAACATGTTATATGATTTCTGGGTTCTTGTCATTTATTCTTTTAGAGTCCTACTTTTGTGATATCTCGTTCCTTCGCTATTCCCAGATATCTATGTGGATGACAGACAAGAGGCATTTCGAACTCACATCTGCTGATGTTGCCATTCGACTGGACTTGATTGCTAAAGTTCAAGGAATAAAACAAGCAGAAAATTATTTCAGCAATGTTCCGAAAAATTTAAGGTGTTGTGGGGTTTATAGTGTTCTTCTCAACTGCTATTCCAGAACAAAATCCATGGAAAAGGCAGAGATTATCATACAACAAATGAGGGATTTGGGATTGACTATGAGAAACATAGATTATAATTCCATGCTTAATTTTTATTATCAGACTGGAAATTATGAGAAACTTGACAGTATGATGCATGAAATGGAAGCAAAGGGTATTGATTATGACAAATACACAATGGGAATCCGTCTTAGTGCATATGCAGCTGCTTCTGATGGTGTGGGAATTGACAAGACTGTGGCAATGATGGAATCTGATCCCAGTATTGTTTTGGACTGTACAATTTACGCTACCGCAGCAAGTGGATATGCAAAATCTGGAAATGTCAATAAGGCTTTGGCAATGCTGAAGAAATCTGAGGGACTAATAATGGATGTTCAGTCCACTGGAGCTTATGATATTCTAATCACACAATATGCATCGTGTGGTAATAAAGATGATGTTTTAAGAGTTTGGGAACTGTACAAGAACAAATTGAAGGTTTATAATAAGGGCTATTTTTGTGTCATACATTCCATGCTAAAATTTGATGACCTAGAAAGTGCCGAGAAGATTTTTGAGGAGTGGGAGTCCTTGGATTTACAATACGATTTCCGGATTCCAAATTTCTTGATTAGTGCATACTGCAGAAAAGGTCTTCTGCAGAAGGCTGAAACTCTTATCAACAAGGCAACATTGATGGGTGGCAAGCCTAATGTGAGGACGTGGTACACTATGGCAACAGGGTATCTTCAGAATAATCAAACTCCAAAAGCAGTGGAAGTGATGAAGAAAGCATTAATGATTTGTGAAAGTCAAACCAAGTGGAGGCCAAGTAAGGAATGTTTGGCTGCCTGTCTGGAATACTTTAAAGAAAGAAGAGATATTGATGGGGCCAAGCACTTCTTAAAATTACTGGTGGATAAGGATATTATCTCTGTGGACATTCAAGACAGATTGTTGAATAATATTCGAAATGGGTGATCAAACTTGGTTGTAGACAGCCGAGTTCCTTGGTGATTCTTTGTTTGGAAAGGGAGAAGCACTTTCAAAATCCAAGGATTATAACAGTGATTCAATAAAACAAGAGGAACAATGTCTAACACAAAATCGAGTAATTTCTGAGCTTTCTTCAAGCTGGAGATGGGAAATTCTAAGAAGAATGAAGGTTTATTTGGTGAAGTTTCTTCCATTTCATGTTCATTTTCGGATAATGGAGATAAAGCCAATTATCTGTTCATAAACTGAGAACATTCGTCAGTGATTACACCGTACTTCATCGGTTGAATTTCGACCTGACAGTATTGTATTTCAACTTGGCAGCAGTAAAACAGGACAGTAATTGAAAAAGCAAGACTGGTTATTGATTTATGAATCATGTCTATTCACATTGTCGAGGCTATTGACATAAAAGTTGAGGAAGATGAAGCTTGCTGGTAAAGTTTTGTTGATTATTTTAGAATTTTTAACTAAAATACTCAATTTTCAGGTTCATTTACATTTATAATCCAGAGTCTCATTTTTTATATTTAAAAAGTTCGATACGTGAATGAAAATATTTTTACTCTTTTGTTATCTTTTTTTTTAATTTAAACATTGAGCAATGGATGATTTTTGTCTCTCTCGACAAAATTCATCTCTTGTTCGGCGTAATAAATATACAAAATTTAAAATTTATACTGAAAAAAATAAAAGCACTTAAAAATTAGGACATAAACATAAAAAATTTATTATTTTGACATTGTACAAAAATTAAAAATTTTGATTTTGGGTCGAGCCCATGCTTAGGCCCACGGGCAAGCCTATCATTTGACGGAACAAATAAAATGAAGGAACGCTAAAACCCTTCAAACGGTAAACCCCAGCTCTTGTTACCGATTTTGGTTAACCCTAAGTCCGACCCTGCTCTGCTTTCTCTGTACACTGAAATTGTTCTTGCAAATGAAGCTTGTACGTCTGAGTACGATTCTGCACTATATCAACGCTCAGTTCGGCCCAAGAAATGCGTTGGGATTATCAGCATACTCGACGACGGCAATTCGGAACCTCCAAACAAGTAAGTGGAGGGGTTCAATGCATGATCTTTATCGTAGGATTTCTCCATTCGGAGATCCAACGGCGTCGATTACTCCGCTTCTGGACCAATGGGTCGAAGAAGGACGACCTGTGGACAAAGAGCAGCTACAAGTCTTCATCAAGGAGTTGCGATCCTACAGACGATTCAGACACGCTCTCGAGGTATAATACCCTTTTTTTTTCTTTTTTTCTTTTTTTTGTAAAAATGACTTAAGCGCTTGCTTTTTGTTGTGTTAAATATGTAGGAAGAAGAGAGCTATATATTTATTCTTTTAAAAAAATTTATTGGTAACTTGATTTTGTTAATTGGTTTTGTTTGTTGTGTTATTTGTTAAGCGAAAGAATATGAAAGAATGAAATTTAATTATAATGTTGGTATTTTCATTGCAATTCAAAGAAGTTTTAATTATTTCTCTAAAAATTCTAAGTCAATATAAATACTGTATGACGAATTATTTGTAATGCATTCATTAGGCATGATTGAGGACATCATTAGGGTTTATTAGTTTTGATGGGAAGCTTGTGAACTTTTTGTTTACAAAACCTCTTATTTACATAATAATTGTTTGTCAATTTCGTTTTACTTCCACAAACTAGACAACAATTTTAATGATGAACACATTTTGTTTTTGTCTTTTTAAAGCATATCGCAATTACGTGGACTCTAACAAATCAGTGGCATGGTGGACTTAATTGATATTTATGTTCACGGAACCTTAAGATAAATGCGGGCACTGTGATGCTGATTTTCCAATAACTTAAGTCTTTTGTAGCCAAATTGCTAAAAATTTTCATCTGATTTCATAAGTGTATTTTGTAAATGGATACCTTGAACATGAAAGGGTAATAATGGACATATCAGCAAATGTGTTTTCTAGCTTTGATCCAACTGCCAAATGATCATTCAATTTGTTTACGACATGTTATCGATCCCAGTTACCTGTGTTCATCTAGAAAATTCATCATTGATAGAGAAATAATTGCCGGGGTTGATCAGAGCTTTTCGATGTGCTGCCCATTAGATTTTTGGTATTATTTGTTTTGTTAACCTGTTCTACTTTCTGTGTTTTTTCATCTCTAATTATTGGCATCCTAATATTATGATCTCTCCCTCTGTCTCTCTTCTAGATATCTATGTGGATGACTGACAAAAGGTACTTTGATCTCACTGTTGCTGATGCTGCTGTTAGGCTGGACCTGATTGCTAAAATTAAGGGAATAGAACAAGCAGAAAATTATTTCAGTAACATTCCGAAGACATTGTTGACTCTTGAGGTTTATTCTGCTCTTCTCAACTGTTATTCCTATGTAAAATCCGTGGAAAAAGCAGAGGTCATTATGCAGAAATTGAGGGATTTGGGGCTGGCCAGGACAACACTAGTTTACAATTGCATGCTTAAACTTTACTACCAGGCTTGTAACTATGAGAAACTTGACAGTTTGATGCAGGAAATGGAAGAAAAAGGCATTAGTTATGACAAATATACATTTGGCATCCGCCTAAGTGCATATGCAGCTGCTTCTGATAGTGAGGGAATTGACAAGATTGTGAAAATGATGGAAGCGAGTCCCAACATTGCTTTGGACTGGACTATTTTTGCTACTGCAGCAAATGGGTATGCAAAAGTTGGGCTTCTGGACAAGGCATTGGCAATGCTGAAGAAATCCGAGGGACTAATAGTTGGTAAAAAGGCAAGTAGAGCATACGAATTTCTACTCACACAATATGCAAAATATGGGAAGAAATATGAAGTTTTGAGAATTTGGGAACTGTACAAGGAAAGGGTGAAGGTTTTCAATAAGGGATATTTATGTGTCATACCTTCTTTGCTGAAATTTGATGACTTAGAAACTGTTGAGAAGATTTTTGAGGAGTGGGAATCCCGAAATTTACAATATGATTTCCGAATTCCGAACTTCTTGATCAGTGAGTACTGCAGAAAAGGTCTTTTGCAGAAGGCCGAAACTCTTATAAACCAAGCAAAACTAAAGGGCGTGAAGCCTTTTATGAAGACATGGTACTTGATGGCAGTCAAGTATCTTCGGAATAATCAAACCCAAAAAGCAGTGGAAGCCATGAAGGATGCATTAGCGATTTATCGGACTCCATCCAATTGGAAGCCAAGTGCGGAAAGTTTGGTTGCCTGCCTAGATTACTTTGAAGATGAAGCAGATTTGGAGGGAGCAGAGAATTTCATAGAACTACTCGCGGACAAGGGAATTATCTGCACGGATCTCCAAGATAGACTGTCGAAGAATGTCCGAGATGGGAAATCAAACTTGGATGCATTCAGGGAGTTGTATAGTGATTCTTTAAATGGAAACGAATCAGCTGTTTCAGAGGCCGAGGATGATGGCGGTGACTTAACCGAAGAAAAGTAAACATGTTAGAAACAGAAATTTGAAATCTCTTAGCTCTCTGGCGCCACATTTAAGAGCTAAAACAAGCGCGAAGGCTCTGATTTGGGAACAGCTTGCAATTGCTTTGATGGTAAGACATTTTCATGTTATCACTACAGAATAACGGAGATAAACCAGTTTCTGGATTTTTTTTAAACCAAATCTTAGGATTGCATAGATCTTTTACCCATGTTATCACTTGACCTGTTGTTTGGAGTTGATATAATTATTTTAAATTTTAATTATTAATTATTTTAATTATTATATTTTAAATTTTATGTTAAATACTATAAGTTGATATAAGATGATTTATTCTCTCTTAATAATAAATTACTTAACATAGCCTAATTTATAAGATATTATTTAATTTTTTAAAAAATTACAAAATAAATATTTAGGATTGTACGGTACAGTGCTGTATCATTATGAATGTACGCACGGTGCACTTTGTAAGTCATTAACCGGTTCAAACCAAAAGGTTATTACCCTACAGGATTAACTAAATCCACTTGCCAAACATGCCAGTATCTTCTTTCACTGGAGGCGGCCAACGAAAATGGACCGGTTCGAGCGAGACAAGAAGAAGAACGACCTAGAAAACGACGACGTTGAGCTCGACGAAGAAGATGACGTGCCAGTGCTGAGCTCCCCAAGCTTTGGCCGCCCAGCAGGAACTCCTCGCAGAACAAAGCAAAACCACCGAAAATGAAACAGAGTCACACTGGTATCGGTTTTTTTTAATTATTATTTTTAATAATATTATATATTTTTTCTCTCTCGTCTATATTTTATTTTAAATAATAATATTTTAAAATTAAATTGTAATTAAAGTACAGTAAATTAAGATATTTTGAAGTAATTTTTAAAATTTTAAGAATATTAATAATATTTTTATAAATTTTGAAATGTATTATTTTTTATATTGAAATTAAATAATATATGATTATTTTTAATTTATATATTTAATTTTCCTTCACCGATTAACTGAATCCAGGACTGAGCACGGTAACTGTAATAAATGCTTTTAAATAGTTGATTGAGATTCACATTGGGTTTAAGGGTAGTAAATGAAACATCTGGATAATTTATGACCTCCGAATTACCTGACCCGATTTTTTAAAGTCAACTTCAAAGTTAGGTAGATCCGAACCCGGGACCAAATTTTCGGAATCTCGAGATTCTGTAGCAGCCTCCGAGATGCCCTGTGTATAAAGATCGGTAGATCCACACAAATTTAGTTTGCTCATTCATCTTCTGACGTAGAGATATGAGACCCAACATTGTTTCCGAGGTGAGCTCTGATCTAACACTTAAAGTAAGTTAGGGTTTTGTAATTTGAAGAATCGTGAATTGTTCTTGAATCTTGATGCTAAGTTAAACTTGGCTTTGTTTTATTATTGATTTTGGATGATGAGAATATGCGAGAGAAGTAAGGAGATAGAAGTTCGTTGAATTTGTAGCTCGTTATGTTTTGTCAAATATCCGGACTTGGTTGAGTTGAGTACTTTCTGCTTGTGAAGTTTAATGTAGAATTTTAGAAATTATTTTGGAGAATTTTGTGGCGAAAAGGTTTGTCATATAATGCGATTACGAATGAATGAAGTGGAGAAATGAAGTTGGCCATGTTTTTGACAATTTTCTGTGTGTTTATATTTGCTGCGAGGATTAGTTGCCTGTATTGTTTTTGAAATGCTAAAGTTGGGTATGAAATTGTTTACTGTGGAACGAATTGTTTCTTTTGCCTTTTTGTAGTGAATTTCTATTGCCACATTGGTTGAGAAGGGAGGTTGTTCTGGCGGTGTAATTACTTGAAAAGAATAACAATTTAGTATAGTTTTTCAGCTTTATGTGATTGATATTTAACTTGAATATTAATTTTGTGTTTATTGGTGTATAGGCAGGGTTGTCTACTAGAGTGAACCAGTGGTGGGAAAGTATTCCATTCTTTAGTTCTGCACTGGTGATTGTTTGTGGGACAATTTATTTGATCTGCCTCTTGACCGGATATGATTCCTTTTATGAAATATGCTTCTTGCCGTCTGCAGTTATATTGCAGTTTCAAGGTACATTCATGCTGTCTCACAAAAAGTTACATTTACTATTGCAAATACGTGGATACAAGTATCTATGGGGGCTTTTATTGTAAAAAATTTGTCTACGTTCATGAGAGACTGGATTTTGTTTCCATTTTGACTGTAATAGTTAATCATTTTAAGAATTGTCTAGGTCATTAGAAATAACTCTGACTATAGGCTGTATGCAATTCCTGAACCTGTAAATTCCATGGTTTGTTGCCCCATTCTATCATCAATTTGTTTTTCTTGTTATGTTTATATTTTGTTTCATCTGAATTTTTCATGTTCTGTCTCCTGCATAATTTTGAATATGAAGCTCTTTTTTTCTGGTGCAAAATAACTTCGAATTATGACTTTTCGTGCTATTTATGCCATGAATATATGATCACTCCAGTTGGTCTCAGATGATGTTGAGTATGGTTCATTGGTTATCAAGGAAATATAACATTGAAATTAATTCAGTAATGCCATAATCTAATGTTGCTATATGGTTGTGCCAATTTCAGAAATAATCATTTCTTTGGTAAATGTGAACTATTTAGACTTTGAATTATGTATCAGATTCAAGCATTACCTCATTTAAAACTGACTTTGGCATAAATTCATATGTTTGTGCAATTTTTCTTTAGAGAGTGGTTTATATCTGCTGTATGGCATTCATTGTATTCTTTTATGTTGCAGTTTACAGGATTTATACAGCTATTGTTTTTCATGGTTCACTGCTGCATGTTCTATTCAACATGTTGGCTTTTGTTCCACTGGGTTCTGAATTGGAGAGAATCATGGGATCTGTCCGCATGTTATACATTATAATTTTGTTGGCTACAAGCAATGCTATTTTCCATCTTCTGATTGCATTGGTGATGGTCCACAATCCTCTTCATTCATTTGAGCATCTCATGGATGAGTGTGCAATAGGCTTCTCAGGAGTTATTTTCTCTTTGATCGTCATAGAGACAAGTTTGAGTGGAGCACGATCTAGGAGGTTGGTTTTCTTTAGTTCTTCATCTTCTTCTTCTTCTTGTTTTTGTTGTTGTTCTTCTTCTTTCCCTCTTTTTTTCTCTCTATTTACTCTTTGATTGTCATAGAAACATTTCTTTTACTGAATACTTAAGAGAAACAAATGTCATATTTACAGATTCCTACATCACTTTCCTATGCATGAATCCTTATATTTTATCATCATGGCAGACTTTGTAATAGTTCTTGAACTGAGTTGCGACTTCTATCTTTGTTCTGCAGTGTGTTCGGCCTCTTCAATGTGCCTGCTCAGTGGTAAATGCAATAGCTTGCTCTGGCATGTTTGATTTTCTTTTCTTTTTTTTCCCCTATCATATTGATATTTAACTTTGCAAAGGCAGTATCTATAATGGAATCTTATGCTTCAGGTATCCATTGATCTTATTGGTACTGTTCCAGCTTCTTATGACTAATGTCTCATTACTTGGACACCTGTGTGGCATTTTGTCTGGATTTGCATGTATGTTTTCCACTTTTTACTTCCAATCATATCTTTTCATCTCATATAATAATCAGCGCTGCTATATAATTTGAGGAAGCCATTGAAAATATGTATGTCTGGCTCCACATTTCAGATACCTATGGCTTATTCAACTTCCTTATACCTGGAACATCCTTTTATTCTGCAATTGAGTCTTCCTCTTGGCTTGTAAGTATTTCAATGGAATTGGATTGTGATGGAAGTTCTATTCTGATTTCCATTGTTTTATTGGATTGTTTGTATACTTTGGCTTTTTACTTGACTGAGGATAAATTGAATTGCTTGCTTTTGGGTCAAGATAGATGGAGTTGTAAATATTTCCAATGACTATGGAGATCTGCAGGGTAATTGAAGGGCTGATCCTGTTATGTGCTTTAGTAGGATTTGCATTTTGATTTAGTACTTGTCACATAAGACTGTGGCAGTCCCCCCTATGGCTATTAGCTACTACCCATTAAAAGCTTAATAGCACTGAGTTGTGCAGCTCTATTTCCTACACATTCACATGCTTGCATGTAGACCTCATATGTATCGTTAACATCTCAGATGCAGGCTTCTTTCCTGATTTTGGATTGTTTTACATTATTCATTTCTATGTTTTATTGTACTTTGCATTGCATCATTTATGTCAACAGGTCTTTATGTGCACCTTCAGTCTGCATTCTTTCTGGCCCTGCTTTTGTCCTTGTCCTCATTTCACTTAAATAAGTCGTCATGGTTATGCTTAGGAGTTACAAGTGACAAGGGAAATATAAAATGTTGACATGTCACTCCTTCATGTGATCTTGTGTAACATACCTTATGCTTCATTTGATATTGAGGTGTTGTGCCTTTGAAGCCTTAACTGCTGTGAGATGGGAGCACTAAATGTCAAATACTAATGGAAAATGTGTGGGTCCCATTAAAAGTTCGTATTACTAAATAGTTTATGGCTTACGTTCAAAGCATGGCTGAAGTACAACAATTCCAAAGAAATCCTTAATAACAATACTAATCAGACTTGCATTTATGGAAATTTCTGTGTACTTGACTTTTCTGTTACCATTACATTTTCATATATATATAATATATATATATATATAATTAAATACTTTGATATTTTCCATTGCGAATTTCAGTCCACTTGCATAAGACGGCCTAAGTTTATCTTGTGCACTGGGGGGAATCCTTCAGGTTACATCCCGACTTATTCTGGCCAGAATACAAGTTCCAGGTATACATCAAACTCTGTAAACCAGTCTACTTTGTACACCTAAAAGCAATCTAACTTGATAAGTTCTATTACATAGTGGATTATTTTCTGGAAATACCTGGAGAAACTTTTCTTCATGGATGCAACGGAGGGAAACATCTACCCAGGTATTAAATCAATTAACTTTAGAGGATTTTTCACATTGTTGAATGCAATATTAAATATCTTTACTACAAGCAATTGTTGATCGTGCCAAAGTTGATTATCTGGATATGATTCTAACCTACAATAATGTTGTGCAATTTTACCATTTCTACTGTGAAATTATGAATTCGTGAAGTAAATTCAATCTTTTATTTTTGCTTCACTTTTTACTTGAAGATGCAACCCTCATGGGCTGAACAGTTTTTGTTATGTTTCTTGAACTAATTGTGCTCTGGAATTTGTGGTTATTGAAGTTTTTATGCATCAAAAGATGAGCAGAACACAATGGCCTGGAATGTGTGGATGTGGTGCTTCTTCTGCTTTTTGTCTCTCATATTAATACTTTCCAGAATTAGGAATGTTGGTCCATTTTAGTTTCCTCTATTTCTTTTGCTGTCCATGTATTCCACAAACATTGTAATGTCAAATTTTTACTCAAAATGACATCAATCAACCAATCTCCTCTTAATGATTTGCAGTCAACACAAGACAGCCGGTTCCCTGGGAGAGCAAGGACTCTTGCTTCCAACCAAAGTCCTGCAAATGCAGATTCAAACCTACAGGCAAGACTTCTCGATAATAGCAGCCCTGAGAATCAATCCCATATGGCTGCAATTGACACAAGAGAGCGGCTATCAGATGAAAGGTATCGCAAGAAATTTTAATGCACCTCAAAGATCAACTGGATTATTGGTCTAAGCATGGCATAATAGTTTTAATTAATGCCCTCCCATTCTTCTACATGTGAAGGCCAATGTAAGAATATTTTGCTTTGCATTATTGTGTTTCTTGTTGAGAAATCAACTAAGCTTATGAATGACCTTATTGAGCTGTTTTCATTCTTTTTATCTATGATATTAATGGATGACATATATTTATATGTAGAAACTCCTGAAATTGTCTCTCTAGACACTGTTTAACTAATGATAAAATCACTAACAAATAGGGATTTCTTGCCTTTCTTTGTTGTGATTGTTTTAAGGCAGCCAGCTGTGGATAATGCGGTTGCAGTTGCCAGAGGTCCTGTAGGGCAACAGGTTTTATTTCTACAGTTTTGGAGTTAGACTAGACTTTTCCCTTTGTCATGGTTCTTTGGTACTTAAACATTCTTTTGTTTTCCTTTTCCTGTGGATGCAGGGCTCAGTTGTGTCTGATGAAGAAATCCAAAAACTTGTTTCAATGGGTTTTGATAAGGTAAAAATTGCATCATCCAATATTATGCATTTGCAACATCACTTCATTTGAAATTCTAGCCTGGTTCTCTTTATCCATAGTACTTGCTGTGGAAATTCTAGCAATTCTTAAATCATTTGACAAGTTGGTAGTGCTTGCTGTGATGCATATATGTGAAAACATGACCAAGGTTCTGATTCTAATGCTCTGTGGTTGTTTCAGACACAGGTAGAAGTTGCTCTAGCAGCTGCAGATGGCGATCTTAATGTAGCTGTGGAAATTCTCATGAGCCAGCAGGTTTGTGTATTCGAGAGTCAATTTGGTCCAAGAATGGTGTTTATTGGCCTTCGTTTTTCTAACCTGTTTGGTTTATGGATAATTATATGCAGGGGTAACTTTGTAAAGGAATCTCCTCTACTTGAGTTCTCGAATGTGAAATTACATTTCAATTGGTTGGTATGATGCCCTTATAATGTCTGTGGACTTCGGTCTTACAGTTACTGTACAGCATTTCTGACATGATTACAAAGTGGAAATTGAAATATTTTGGAAAACAGTGTATTAACTTTTGTTAAAAGCAAAAAACACGATGGTCCTTATACGTGTTTTGACCTCAGGAACCTGGAATTGAAAGAAATGTGATCTTATCATCATTAAGGACGAGTAAATTAGCACTCAACATTGGCTCAGGTGAAGAATACCAAAGCTTTGCCTTCCCCCATAAGTGTCGTGTCTGTGCTTTCTCAAGCTCTTAATGTTGATATTGTGCTGTCAAATATTTATATATGCAAGCGCGTGCAATATTACTTGTATTATTATTAGTGATTTAAGATATGCTTAATTATTAATTTTATATTTGATATAATCAACTTTAACATTCGTAGTTTAATTAAGATTTATTTATTGATTTAAATTATTTTATTTTTAAAAAATATATTTTAATATATTTATTTCTTAAATCAAAATAAGTACTTGAATACTACACACAAAAAAAGGTTTTAAATAAAATTTTTAATCTTATCGTAATTTATAAGGGAATATACTAATATTTTTAAAACAATTGCATATTGTATTTGTTAACTCTGTATATTTTCTTTTATTAATAATACATATGTTATTAATTTAATAGTCTTATAACAAGTATAGGAAAATAATTTAATTTTTCTCTTAATAAATCAATGGATTGGTGTACCAAAGTGTGAGAATTTTTTTAATTTGATGCTTCTCTGGAATTAATTAATGAAAACCAACCAAGCTGTGAATTGTGAATAATCCAATGAGAAAACATCAAACCCGAAGAGAATCTTTTTCTGGGTCGATTGATTCAACCTCTGCCCTTTGTCTTCCCTGCCTTCCGTTTCCGTGTTCTATCCTTGTCTTTTCTTTTGTCGGAAAATTTTGTTTAGTAGGACACATTTGCAACTATTATCCAACTAATCTGATTTTTCGATTGGAATAATAACACTCGGACCCCTATATTGTAGTGAAACCACAAATACAACTATAGTTTTACATTTGGCATATTGGACTATTATATGCAAGTCCCTTCTGTCATATTTCTTGGATAATTGAATTTCATGGGTATAACAGTTAAATTGTTGTTTGTATTATAAATATGAATTATGTTGTATCACATCAACATTGACTTAACCAAAAAAAATTTGGTTATTTGAGAGAGCTCGATGCCTAATTTTTTAAGAAATTGAAATTAGTCGTTGATTTAATACAACTCATGTTGTATGAGCATTTGAAATTTTCTTTTTAAAAAATTACATATCGCTCAATATTTCAGCTTAATTTACTTGCTACAATTTTACCGGCATATTTTTAACGAATTTTGACAGTAAGAACCTACTGAAGATAAAATTATAAATTTATTTGTAATTTTTTAAATTTAGGGGGCTCCTACGCTATTTGCCATTACATATGCTCCCCTGCGGAGAAAATAAGAATGAACAACGAAGAAAGGTGTAAGCATGCTTGAAAGAGACTGAGTAAACATATTTGGACAAACTTTAGCTTCCTAGTTTATTAGTTATTAGTCGTCATCATAGTATCTTCATTGTGGTTGGCAGCTGTTGCAGGCCGATGATACGTTAAAACCTTCCCATTTCTTTAATTGCTGAAGGAAAATAACAAGGGTAAACTAACAATGCTTAGTGAACCATTGACATTGAGACAGTTGGATTGACTTCGAAGACAAGGAAAATCATGTAGATTAACTAAGTAAAGAGAAAATTTTGGGAAATGGGATCTCGACATTTCGTTTCTTTTTGTTTTTGGGAAGTACTTCTGTTGTTGCTGTTAATGGTTTTGTGGTGAGTGAGTTTCATTGATGTACGAAGCCTGAAGAGAAAAGTTTAGCAGACATGGCTGCAGAATTTATATTGCTTGTTTTCATAGCTTTGTTTAACTTCCAAATTTACCTCATCTCTTGTGCTACAGATTCTGGTGACGGTATGCAAGTTCTTGACTCGTATTCAATCTGTATGAAAACTTTGAAATTTCATGCAATTTTCCGGAGATATTCGAGAATTTTCATTTTCATTGACTGAAGATCTGTAATTTTGCAGCTGCAGCTCTGCAATCTTTGAAGGATGCATGGAAAAATATACCACCAAGCTGGAAAAATTCAGCTGATCCCTGTGGAACCTGGGAAGGGGTTTCTTGTAGCCATGCCAGGGTCACTGCATTGTGAGTACTCTTCCATATTCCAGTCTCAATTTCGATTCAATAGTAATTCGATTGTTTTTTCTCCAACTAGACCCATTTATCAGATACATCACGTTTTCAGGGGACTATCAACCATGGGACTTGCTGGAAAACTCAGCGGAGACATCGGAGGCCTGACTGAATTAAGAACTTTGTCAGCTCCTTTCAAATTCTCTTGAAAGTTTGCAGCCTATTTCGGACGGGCAACATTTTTGTATCGCATTTTTGGTCTTCGAGAAATACTATATCTTACGTTAATTGAGAATTTTATTTCATTCCAGGGACTTGTCATACAATGAAGGGCTAACGGGTTCTCTTTCTCCGCGGGTAGGAGACCTCCAAAAGCTGAATGTCCTGTAAGATTTCAGGCTAACACAACTTTAGACAGAACTATTCTGTTCTTCTGATTTCTATGATTTGATGAATTGGATACGTTTCGGTTTTCCACGTTGCAGAATTCTAGCCGGTTGCCGTTTCACTGGTAATATCCCTGATGAACTGGGAAATTTGGCAGAACTATCCTTCTTGTAAGAATTACGTCTGATGAATCAAGATGGGAAATATTTTCACATTTTTCACTTCATTGAAAACTATTCTGATTTTCAGGGCTCTCAATTCAAACAAATTCAGTGGAAGAATTCCTCCTTCTTTGGGTAAACTTTCTAAGCTTTCCTGGCTTGACCTGGCAGACAATCAGTTGACAGAATCAATTCCAGTTTCATCAATAGCTTCTCCAGGACTGGATCAGCTTAAAAATGCTAAACACTTGTTAAGTATTTCTAATTTGCAGTCCATTTTCAAACTGGAAATAAGAAACAATGAATTAATAATGCAAATTTTTCGTGAATTTTGCAGCCATTTCAACAAGAACCAGCTTTCAGGAACCATTTCGGAAAAGCTTTTCAGCTCAGATATGGTACTGATACATGTGTAAGTTGATGATATCAACCCACCATTCAATTCTCAACTCTTTTCTTTTTCAAAAGCTTTCACTTCCTAACAGCTTCAATGTCAGATTATTCGATGGGAATCAACTTTCCGGGAATATCCCAGAAAGCTTAGGGCAAGTTCAAACTCTTGAGGTTCTGTGAGTAAAATCTTCCCCATTATCAATTTAATTTTGTTTCTTCCTCTTTTCCTTTCATTTAATTTCCGTTTAGACAACTCAAATTACCTGAATTCATATTGAAAAATTTGTCAATTTGCGACAGTCGGCTTGATAGAAATGCTTTGACAGGAGAGGTTCCAGAAAATCTCAATAATCTTACAAACGTCTACGAACTGTAAGAACTTGCTTCTTATGCAAAACAGCGGTGTCTTTATTGTTGTACTGTTGGTGTTTAATCAAAATTTCCAATTCCATGATACAATGTTTTGTTTCAGGAATTTAGCACACAACAATCTAAAAGGCCCTTATCCAGACTTGAGTAAAATGAAGTCTCTCAATTATGTGTGAGTTTCCACAACGTTAGAGTCACCGTTTTCAGTTAATTCTCATTAAATTATAATTTTACCATAGAAAAAGAAACCCTGATCAATGATTTATCTTCACAGAGATCTTAGCAACAATTCATTTGAACCATCAGAAGCTCCAATTTGGTTCGCGACCTTACCATCCCTAACCACTTTGTAAGTCCCAGCTGCTGATAAATTGCCTGAAAGAATTTCATCCCTGAAATTACTTTTGAATCTCATTCTGTAGCTCAATATTCTCTGTGTTTTCCAGGATTGTCGAATTCGGATCACTTCGTGGTCGTGTTCCCCAAAAACTATTTGGCTATCCGCACATACAGCAGGTGTAAGTTTTTAGTGAATTACGACTATGGGGAAGACAGGTAAAGAGAAGGGTGTAATTTTTTCTTCTAAATCTTTTACAGGAAACTTGGGAACAATGATTTCAATGGCTCATTGGACTTCGGAAACTATGTTGGTGCACAGTTGCAACTTGTTGATTTGCAGAACAACCAAATTGCTAAAATAACTAGGGATTCAGGAGACAAAATCAATACATTGATGTAAGACAATTTATCAGCCTTGATCTCCATTGTAAATGATCATATATCGTCACTGGAGCATCATTATTGCTTTTTAAGTAATGTTCTGCACTTCAGACTTGCAGGAAATCCAGTATGCGCCGAAGCTTTGTCAAATACTAATCACTGCCAACTTCAGCAACAAAATACAAGGCCCTATTCCACCAGCCTGGCTAATTGTGCAGTGAAATCATGTCCTACCGATCAGAAGCTGAGCCCTCAGAGTTGCTTATGTGCCCAGCCATACGAAGGAACGTTGTATTTCAGAGGACCTTCCTTCAGGGAATTGTCAAATTTTACGTTGTTTCATTCCCTGGAAATGAGTATCTGGGTGATTTTAAACCTCACTCCTGGTTCAGTTTTTCTTCAGAATCCCTTCTTCAATATCGACGATTATCTCCAGGTTCAGCTTGCTCTCTTTCCATCTGGTGCAAAATCTTTCAACAGGTCAGAAGTTCAAAGAATAGGATTTCAACTGAGCAATCAAATCTACAAACCTCCTCAAGGATTTGGTCCCTACCATTTCATTGCTTCTCCTTATGCTTTTCAAGGTAATTTAATATAAATTTCTTCTTCATGACAATCAACAGATATTACAAAATCAAGAGTTGAAATGTGAAGAAAAAATATACAAATATGTCTTGGTTTAGTCCCACGTAGAGGAAATTCTATCAGCACTGGAGTAGAAGCTGGAATAGCAAGTGGGGGTGCAATTCTAGTTTTATGCCTTCTGGGATTAGCAGTATATGCTCTTCGGCAAAAGAAACGAGCAGAAAGAGCTATTGGATTGAGTAAACCATTTGGTAATAAACATTTCAAATCATTCTTCTCGATTAATTGAGTTGATCGAGATGTAAACATCAGTATGTTTGTACGAGTCATATTCGTTCAAATCTCTGTTTTGCAGCATCCTGGACAATAAGTGGCAAAGACAGTGACGATGCACCTCAACTTGGAGGAGTAAGATGGTTTTCTTTTGACGAACTTAAAAAGTGCACCAACAATTTCTCTGAAAGTAATGTGATAGGATCTGGAGGCTATGGGAAGGTAAGTGTTGTTCTTTTTGTTAAAACTTTTACGAAATCTGTACAAGTTTCTGTTTAGTGGTCTTTTCTGTTTATTACAGGTCTATAGAGGAACGCTTTCCGATGGACAAGTAGTGGCTATTAAAAGAGCTCAGCAAGGATCAACGCAGGGAGGGCTTGAATTCAAGACAGAGATCGAACTGCTTTCTCGAGTTCATCACAAAAATCTCGTTGGTCTAGTGGGATTTTCTTTCGAGAAAGGAGACCAGATGCTGGTTTATGAATTTATGGCCAATGGAACACTAAGGGAGAGCTTGTCGGGTATTTTGATCCTCAGTTTCACTGTTTGATTGCAAACAGGTTTAATAATTGAACGAAGAATTCAACAACCTATAAAACCGGTTTGCAGGGAAATCTGGCATTCATCTTGATTGGAAACGGAGACTTCGCATTGCTCTTGGCTCAGCTAGAGGATTAGCTTACTTACATGAGCTTGCAGATCCTCCTACCATCCACAGAGATGTTAAGTCTACGAACATTCTGTTGGATGAGAACTTAACAGCCAAAGTTGCAGACTTTGGTCTGTCTAAGCTTGTATCAGACAGTTCAAAAGGTCATGTTTCAACTCAAGTCAAAGGCACACTCGTGAGTTTACTCCCGTCTCTTTTTTTCGCATTGGCTTTTGTTTCAACTGGTGAGTCCGCATCTAACTGAATTTTTCATATTGCAGGGTTATCTAGATCCAGAATACTACATGACTCAACAATTAACTCATAAAAGCGATGTGTATAGTTATGGAGTGGTTATGCTAGAACTTATCACGGCTAAGCTACCGATTGAGAAGGGAAAATACATTGTCCGGGAAGTAAGAATGGTGATGGATAAGAGTGATGATGAGCGTTATGGCTTGAGGGAGACGTTGGATCCAAGCATTCGGAACAATGTACTTACAGGATCCAGAGAGTTTCTGGAATTGGCAATGCAATGTGTGGAAGAATCCGCCGCAGACCGGCCAACAATGAGTGAGGTAGTTAAGGCCATTGAAACCCTCTTACAGAATGATGGGATGAACACAAACTCAACTTCAGCATCTTCTTCTGCTACAGATTTTGGTTCTTCTAAAGGTGTCATTAGAGAAATCTATGGTGATAATTTACCTGATAAGAAGGGTGTTGACGACAGTAAAAATGCCTTTAATTAAAGCGGTGGATATTCTGTTTCGGCTAAAGTTGCAGCCATATAGCATAAGAGATCTTTCTTCTTTCTTCTTGCTTCAAAGTTCTAGATAAGTTCGGTATTACAAGAGAAGTGTTGTGTTTATTAAATTCTTTTGCTATCAGATAAAAGATGACATTGAAATCCTCTCCATTTTGCTTCTTCCCATTCCAAATATAGAATTATATGACTAGTTAGATAGGAATATTTGCTATTTAGAAAATGTATATAGATTTAAGTGGGACGAGCCTACGACATCGTTGATACCCTCATCTAATAAAATCTCTCCACGTACCTTTTTGTTTCGAAATTAACTAATCATGGTTGTGATTAGATAAAACACATGATATTTCTACCAGATGGTGACAGTGACAGTCCCATCAAGACAATTCCATCTAAAATCTTCTATAAACAATGACTCTACTTATCAGTAAGAGATGCCACATCTATTTCCTATGCATGTGATTTCCAAGAAGTTAACTACTCTGCTCATCCACGAGAGAGAAAAATGGTATGAAAGTTTCTATTAACCCTCAAAGCATCAAAGATTGCATCAGAAACTACAGAAAATGAAACTCATACACGGTTGTATACCACTGCAAAAACAAACATTATTTCTCATAAAACAAACCTTCACTGAAGCCACAGTTCTTCAATTCTACAACCTGTGGTTCTACTTCGCTGGCTTAACGATCACAATCGGACATACAGCACGATGTGCAAAGTAGTCACTTACACTGCCCAACAAAGCCCTGGTAGCAATAAGCAGAATCAAATACACAAATATATAGCAAATTGGACTATTAGCAAGCCAGAAAACTCGTAAACAATCTAGCAAAATATGTCTGGCAGGATATCTCAAACGATGATCTTTGTTCTAGGCCTTATGCCAATAGATGTTCAAAAAAATTAAGGTATTTTGATTGTCACCTTTTAATACTGCCGAGGCCACGGCTTCCAACAACAAGGAGATCAGTGTGCATTTGTTCAGCAGCCTGACAAACCATGTCCTTTGGATCCCCATTGAGACTCAGAGTTTGAGCTTCCACCTGCACAAATTTGAATGTTTTCGGCCGAGGGATTGTTACAAAATACACAGATGCGCTGTACGATGACAAACGACCCGATATTAAATCACCATCTTATCCTTGCACATCTGTAATGCCCGGGAAAGCAAGGCGGCAGAACTTTCTTCTTGTGCTTTCCTCACTGATTCCACGCATAGAATGCTGCCAAGAAATTGATCAATCCTTGCATTTTAGTATTCATGATTGCACATCCAATACAATGCAACCAATGATTCTAAGTAGCAACTATATACCAATATACAACTTATCAAACTAGTTTGATAAGTTCAATTTAGTAAAATTTGAACAGTGCTTAAGCTAAAAATTTAGCCGAAATCAAGCCACTACATTCTTAAAACGATCCAAACACATAATTATGTTGAGCTGATTGTAATTAAAATATTGTGTTATTGGAAGCCATAAGCTGGAGTAGCTCAGTGGGTTAGAGCGTGTGGCTGTTAACCACAAGGTCGAAGGTTCAAGCCCTTCCTCTAGCGATTATTCATTTTTACTTGTTACTTTTTATTGTACTGACCTCCGCCGCCAGGTCCAGCGGGGAAAGCGTAGTACTGAAACGGCTGCTGAACATGAACCACCGTAACGATGGCTCCGCCAACTCCGGATTCCGGCGTTAAGAGCCCATTTAAGAGCGTAAAAACTCTCATCACTATCGTCAAGCGCCACCGTCACCTTCATCTTCTCCTTCCTCGTCATCGCCTCTCGTTCTTCTTCTAATATCTGCGTCGTCGTCGTCTGCTGCGTCGCTGACCCTGCACCAGGAATTGCCTCCATCGCCTAACTTCAGTTCTCTCAAAAGAGAGCACAACCGATCCACAGAAAGTTGCTCGGAATCGAACTTCCTTTCTTCTTTATACGTAGATAATGGTGCTTTAATTTATTATTCATTTTAGAGTTTTTATTTTTTGGTACGTGGTAGTTTGTAAGAGGGGATAAAATTGTGGATGGACGCGTGGCAGACATGCAGGCGAAAAGTTCCAACTGCTGCATGCAAAAACGTGGAATTCAACACCGCCGGCTGTTGTTTGGAAAATTGCCAGCTAGCCAGCCCCGTTGATTTAATTGGTTGGGAGGGTAACTTTCAAATACCCCTGGCAAAATTATATATAGAGATAATTTTTTTTGAAAAAAAATTAATAAAAATTATTTTTAATAATAAAATTATTACATTTAATCATAATTTACTTATTTATATAAAAATATAAATAATTTAATTTAATAAATATACAATATTATATAATATAAATGTTTATTTATTTTTGTATAAAATTATTACAGTTATTATAAAATATTTTTATAATTATTAAATTTAGTTAAATTATAAATTTTTATTTTAAAAAAATAAAAATTAAAAATTTTGTATATTTAAAAATAAAAATTTTACAAATGCGTAACGTATTCAATGCCTTTGTTTTTTCTTTAAATAAGAATTTATAATTCAACTAATTTTAATAATTATAAAAATATTTTATAACAATTAAAATACTTCTATATTACGACCAAATAATTTATAATACTTATTTATATATATGCATATTATATACTTTTATATATGTTTATTAAATTAAATAGTTCATATTTATAAATAAGCAAATGATTTATGTTATTGTCGTGTTAAAATTAGTACTTAATTTATATTTATTTATTAAATTAAATATTAAAAAATAAAAAAAAATAATTTTTAAAGATATTTTTGTTAATTTTTGAAACTTAATAGATAATATACAAAAAATATTACTAATATCTAAAATTATATATAAAATTATTTTTATTATTTTAATTATTTAATTAATTGCTAAATATGATGATTTTATCGTTAAAAACTACTTTATATTAATTTTTTTAAAATTTTATATTTATGTGTGATTTTATCAAGAAGTATTTGAAAATATTGTTTGAGTAAAAAATGCTATTTATTTATATTATATTTTATATGTATGTAATATTATATTACAAAATTAAAATTAATTAGGTTTCGTTTAAAAATCGTAACGTTTTCAAAATAAAAATTTATTTAATGAAATTAATTTATAGTACATGTATTAATTTTTTTATTAATATTTAATATTTTGTGTTTTAATATTACAAGAAACGTGACTTTAAAATCGCGCTAAAAATTAACCGAAGTTTTAAATTAATTATTAATTTTATACGTTATTTAGAAAATAAAACTACTATTAAAATTTGTTATATTTTTATAATTAAATTAAACTAAATTCTCCTTAAAATTATTATAAAAAGAATTAATCTCTAATAATAAGCATTGTATAATTTTTATAAAATATTTTCGAAACAAAAAATTATGAATTGTTTAATATAAAAAATATATTTAATAAATATTTGAAAAAAATGAGAATTTTTTTATAATATTTTCAAAGTTTTCTTAGGAAAAAGTAGGCACCTTTATCTACTTTGGCTGATTTTTGATTTGTAAAAATAAAAATAATAATCTTTTATAAATCGAAAGAAGGTGTGTTACTTTAAAAAAGGTTGGGATGACATGGGCCTGGTTGCTGGGCTTTTTCTAATCAGCCTATTAAAATCTTTGTTGGGACAGCAACATTGGCTAGTACAGAGTACCTGGCCACTACTGCCGACCAAATTACTCTTATAATCACGATAGGAACCTTTAAAGTGTGTTAGTCAGGCAAAGCCATCCAAGAAAACAATAGTAAAAAAGTTTTAAAAATATGAGATAATAACATCAAGGTCCCTGTATTTTTGTTATTTATAAAATAAATTATAGATTTTGTATTTACATCAAATAGGTATACAATTTACGTGAAATGACTGAAATAGTCTTTGGCATGGATATAGCGGTAGTTTGATCATTTCAAAGGGATTGCTTAGGTACCTATTTGATACGGGTGGATGAACTATCTTCTTATTTGAAAAACTGTAAAGGTTTGCAGATCCAGATGTTCTCAAAACAAAAATAAATAAATAAAATGGTAAGAAGGCGAAAGTTGAAACAGAGAGTGCTAGTCCCCGGGATGCAAAAGATTGTGTCTTCGACCTCATCAGTCATCACACGCACGTGACCTTGTGAAGCCGCCACGTCACAAAATCGTATTTTACCTTAAGCTAAATCTTACGTGTCGTATTACCACTGGTGCTTCTCTCCCGCAGGAGACAAGAACTCCATCTCCACTTCCCCAAATTACCCTATACTTTTCCAAATTGACAGATACGTCCACCCTCCGAGTAAATCCCTCGCTACTCTTCCTCTCTCTCAGCCAGTTCTTGCGGAAGTGTCCCTCCTTGCAGTGCCCGCTTATTTTTTTTTCCCCGTTCTCTTGTTTTATTCTAATTTACAACAGTTTAGTGTCTATAAACCTCTACGTTTTCGACTTCTCGATTTCGAGATCGGAGAGTTCCCATCGCATCACTCATGACTCTGATGAGTCCTCCTCCGTTAGATGTAAGCATTACTCTCTCTCGTTGTAAATGTATGTTCGTTCATGCTTTAGTTTCTTTAACTGTTATTACGAATTTTTTCGATCGAATAGAGTTTTGCGTCTGGATTGACTTGAATTTTGATGAAATTGCATGTTTATTTTAGTGATTGATATCTAGGGTTTTGATTCAGTGAAATGTGTTTATTTATTTTGAAATTTGATTTAATAAGGCTATGTTTTTGTGTGTTTTGGATTTTGTAGCAAGAAGAGGAGATGCTTGTACCGCATTCAGATTTAGTTGAGGGCCCTCAGCCGATGGAAGGTTCGTTTCAACAATTGAATTTTTATATATAAATATTAATTTCAATTTTCATCAAGTATTTAATACTTGGAGTTGATCTGGAGTATGTTTTTGTGTTGATTGATTGGTGTTGGTATTAGGGTTTCAAGTTTTTTGGTTTGATTTTCTTTTTTATTTTTTTGGTATGTTAGTCGTGGCACAAGCAGGGCCAGCTAGTACGGTGGAGAATCAGCAAGTGGAGGATCCTCCATCAATGAAGTTCACATGGACAATTGAGAATTTCTTCAGATTGAATACCAAGAAACATTATTCTGATATATTTATCGTTGGTGGTTACAAATGGTAATATGATGATGGATACACTGCCTCATTGATTAAATTGTTTATGCACTATGATGCATGTGTTGCAATTGAATTTCAATGTGGTTTTTTGTTGGTTCTGGCAGGCGGATACTTATTTTCCCAAAGGGAAACAATGTGGACCACTTGTCCATGTATTTGGATGTTGCAGATTCTGCTACATTGCCGTATGGATGGAGTAGATATGCACAGTTCAGTTTGGCTGTGGTTAATCAAATCCATTCTAAATACTCTATCAGAAAGGGTATCTTGATAACTCACTGCCGGAATTTCACTATTAGAGTTTGCGTTTTTTTTGGTAGCTATTAATAGCAACTGCTTTTTATTTAATGGTGGTCATTATTCTTGCCTTATTCTAATATATACTTCTTCTTTCCTTGTCCTTCTAGTGTGAAATTACCGTGAGCTTACTGTTCCCAGCGGAGTAGTATTGAGAATTTTTACTAAACTCTGTATTCTTCCTTTTTATTTTTTTTTGCTAAAATGATGGTCATCTATTGGTCGGATTTATTTTTATATACTTGATTATTTCACTTTCCTTTTTCTCTTATGCGATATAAATATATTTGGTAACACATTCTTTGCTGTTTAGAGCATCATGGTTGGGTCCATTTAACACTTCTAAGTAGCTTCATTTACTGAAGCAATGTTTAATTACAATAAAAACCATACTCTACTTGTATTACGAGTGAAAGGGAGAGTGATTAGAAAAGCGAGATTCTTCAGTATTTGTATGCGGTTACAAAAACATGGCCACTAGATACTCTAGTTATTATTGGTTGCAAACTCGTTACTTCAACGTGATAACTAGTCTTCCAACTTGGTCAATTCCAAAGTTTGTTCAAGCAGAAATGTAATAACATCCCAAAATTTCAAAACATTAATGTGTTTTCTCCTGTTTTTCTAGGTAATTGAACATGTGTGTTTGTACATTGTGTTGCTTGTGTCTGCCAAGAAACTCATTATTGAGTTTGCCTGTTTAAGGAAGTCTTGTACTTTTTGCAGTGTAAATTAAGACCAATTATTTTGGTGACAAAGACAAGGGCTTCTATCGCAGTTCTTCATATCTGATGTTGGGTTTATTGTGTTCTTTGATGTAATCATAATTAATCTCTACTGGATTGTGCAGACACACAACATCAATTCAATGCAAGAGAGGGTGATTGGGGTTTCACATCTTTTATGCCTCTTAGTGATCTTTATGATCCTAGTAGAGGATATCTGGTTAATGATACTGTTGTTGTTGAGGCTGAGGTTGCTGTCCGAAAGGTCCTGGATTATTGGTCATATGACTCAAAAAAGGAGACTGGTTATGTTGGACTTAAGAATCAAGGAGCTACATGTTACATGAATTCTCTCTTACAGACTTTGTACCACATACCTTACTTCAGAAAAGTGAGGACATAGATTCATGTTTTCAGCCATTAGACACCTTAATTTATTGTTAATGTTCTGTAAAAAGTGAAATGACTCATTCTGGACAATGTGTTTCAGGCTGTGTACCACATGCCCACAACAGAAAATGATTTGCCCACAGGAAGCATTCCTTTAGCTCTGCAGAGTTTATTTTACAAGCTTCAGTATAATGACACCAGTGTTGCAACAAAGGAATTGACCAAATCTTTTGGATGGGACACATACGATTCTTTCATGCAACATGATGTGCAAGAACTGAATAGGGTCCTCTGTGAAAAACTTGAAGACAAAATGAAGGTATTTTGATGGCCTAACAATCTTTGGCCTTTTTCCAGTGCATGTGGGTGCATGTATTCAATCCTATTTTGGTTTGTGTTCTGTTGGCTCAGGGAACTGTCGTGGAGGGCACAATACAACAGTTATTTGAGGGTCACCACATGAATTACATCGAATGCATAAATGTGGACTACAAATCTACAAGAAAGGAATCATTTTATGGTATTTATAAAAGTTTTTAAAGTTTAACTTGTTTGGGACTGAGGTTTTGTTTTTATCTATAGTGTGTGATACTGAGAACTGCTTGTTATGTTGCAGACCTCCAGCTTGATGTGAAAGGCTGTAAGGATGTCTATGCTTCTTTTGACAAGTATGTGGAAGTGGAACGTCTGGAAGGTGATAATAAATACCAGGCTGAAGAACATGGTTTGCAGGTTAGTTTATGGAGTAGATTGGGTTTGAATATTTGCTCTTGCCTCAGCCCCTTGGTGTATATTTCAATCACCCATGGTCTGCCCTCTATAATGCATGCCTAAAACTTGAATGTGTGACTAGTTGTCTCTTTTCTAACAATTGACTGACATTTATACGTGAAATTAATCTATATTTGGTTTGTTCTCACAAAGTTAAAGCCAACAAATCTGATAGGCAGATTATCTGGTTAATCAAGACTGAAATGATTACATGTCAAGATATTGAGTGGCTTGCATGCTTGCTTGGTTTCTGCCCATCTGAATGTCAGCTCTTTTTTCTTCAGAAGTCAGATATACTAAAGTAAAACTCCAAGAATAAATTATTTTTGTTGTTCTAAGAGATTAATTCCAGAGGCAAACTGAAAGAGGAATGAGAACTTCCTTAAGCAGTGGCTTGCAATATAAAATATTTATATTGATAATATGGGATTAAATTGTTCTTCATTCTTGTGAATTACTATGATTCTTGTAAAAAGTTTTCCAGGCACAAGTTCAAGATGGTTTCCAATTCATATGATGGTAATTTTGGTCATTTCAGGATGCCAAGAAGGGTGTCCTGTTTATTGACTTTCCCCCTGTGCTGCAACTTCAATTGAAGCGGTTTGAATATGATTTTATGCGGGATGCGATGGTGAAGGTCAGTGTTAAAAATGAGTTTATTTGCTGAATGATTTGTATGATCACATTAGATGTCTTGTCCAGTCCTTTGCATTTTGGAATTATTAAGTATGTGGATGGAATATCTTAAAAAATGAAATAGATTTTTATTTAGGGAAAGAATTGAGGTATAACAGTTCAAAATGGAGAGAAAGTACTACATGCTCTTCTGCTTCCAAATGTCCCTGCTTTGTGGTCTATGTGATAACTCTTCCCTAGAGGGCGTACTAGTGCTCTTAGGTTGAATTATCAAATGGAGATTATTGGTTCATGGGTTGTAAGGAGGCTTAGTTACTGTCCATGTATGTGCCCTTGGATTGTTTGTGCATTTTTATTTCTTGCTGTAGTTGCTATTGTTGTTTCTTGATCTACACAATTGTGGTTGTTAGATTTCAAATGCCATTCCTGGACTCTTGCATGCCAGCTTAACCTTTTTGGGTTAACATATAATTGTATATCAACATTTAATCTGTCACTTGAGCCAAGTTGATTAAGAGATCTTGTATTTGATTCTTTTCGTTCTATCAATTAATCATAACACAGAGCTTGTGGGATCTCAATTTGGATCCACACGACAATTCCCTTAATTAAATTTGATCATTTGTGTGAGGGGGTCCAATAAAGTTTAAAAAACATTTTTGAGCCCTTTCTATTGGCAAAAGCTTTTTAGATTCGTTGTGTGCAAACATGATGTTCTTCTTAACCAATCTTCTCATAATATCAAATTATTGAGTTTAAGTGAAGAAATAATGTAAATTTATGGAAAAACTACTTCTAATGCAAGATAATTTTGCATTTCTACATTAATTTTCTTTCTATGTTTTATAGATAAATGACCGCTATGAATTTCCCCTGCAACTTGACCTTGATAGAGAGAATGGGAAGTATCTCTCACCCGATGCAGATAGGAGTGTTCGCAACCTTTACACACTTAATAGGTACAAGCCTTTGCGTGAAGTTTGTTTAAGGGAGGTGGTATATATATTTTTTGCTTTTAGCATGTGAAGTCTGTTGAATGGCAGTAATAATAGTTATTGATTGACAGAAAGAAGAAAAACAATTTCTCATTTTTAATCTTGCACATCTGATCATATAACTTCTATGGCTGTGTTTGGTGCTTTGTGTGATGTTCACCTCTTCATGTGATATTCTTCTGTTGCAGTGTCTTGGTTCATAGCGGAGGGGTGCATGGGGGGCATTATTATGCTTTCATCAGGCCAACGCTTTCTGATCAGTGGTAAGCATCAACTTGCCGTTATGTTTAGACTGATTTTTGTCTCTTGCACTCTGTTCTCCTGTTTTCATTTGCATCCAATCCTGCAAGATGCTTTTTAACTACTTTTGATGCATTGAATTGATATGCCTAAGATTGGCTTGGAATAGTTTAAGATGTATCTATCTGTGGTTTATCATTATTTGCTTTTAATATCGTTACATATGTTATGTGCTGATAAATGTTAAATTTTAATTGGAAATCATTTGTCAACTTAAATATCAACAACAAAATGGATGTTGTTTTGACTTTGTTAAATGACCGAATAGAATTGGAGTGTCTGAGAATTTAACTAGAGAGAAATTTTGCTCAGAGTGCCTTTGATATCCCAGCTATCAAGATTTTGATTCCAATTTGCCACAATTTTTTTACGTTTGTTGGCTATGTTCTCTGAGATGCAATTGAGAGCAGATAAGAGCCAATCACAAAGTTGGGAGTGCTACTTTTGATAATAGCTATAATAGGCTCATGGGATGTCAAGAAATTCTTGAGGAGTGGTGAAAACTCTGTATTACTCTCTGAGAGGGAAAATAGTTGTTAAATAAGCTTCCGTCAGAAAAGCTATTGTAGATTGAGATTTTGTGCTTTTATAATATTTATTATGATGAGGTTTCAAGTGACTTTAATCTTCATCTTTTTTGCTCAAACTGCCTATTTTGTTAAATTTGTGCGTAGCCATGTTTGTCAATGTGTATACTGATTACATTTAAATCTCTTAGTTCATCAATAAGTGATTCTTTATTTTAGGTACAAATTCGATGATGAACGAGTTACCAAAGAAGATATGAAAAGGGCTATGGAAGAACAATATGGTGGTGAAGAAGAGGTTAGTAAAGTTTTCATGTCATAGCTCTATCTTTGGTTTATTTAGATATAACCATCAACTTACCTTGTTGCTTTATTATGCTATATCCGACAGTTGCCACAGACTAATCCTGGTTTCAACAACACTCCTTTTAAGTTCACAAAATACTCAAATGCATACATGCTTGTGTATATACGTGAAAGTGATAAGGACAAAATAATATGTAATGTTGATGAGAAGGACATTGCTGAACACTTGAGGGTAAACTCTTGCTCTTTTTTAGTTGGTATAGACTGTACTAATTTTATCTTTGTGTTGTTCCGAATATGAATTTAAAAATAGTCTGAAATATTGAACATATCAATCCAGATTAGGTTAAAGAAAGAACAAGAAGAGAAGGAGGATAAGAGAAGATATAAAGCACAAGCCCATCTTTACACCATCATCAAGGTTAATGGGTTCTTATTTTATGTTCTGTCTTATTCTTACTGTTTAGTTAGGACTACATAGATTGGTGTCTCGAGTGAAAATTATAGCTAAATCAATTGATTGATGCATCTAGGTTGCACGAGATGAAGATCTTGCTGGGCAAATTGGTAGGGATATATATTTTGACCTTGTGGATCATGACAAAGTTCGTAGCTTCCGTGTTCAGAAACAGACTACATTTATGGCTTTTAAGGTGTGTTTCACTTGTTATTTTCTAATGAGATGTTTATTTTCATGGTCATGGACAATGCGGCATCCAATTCTGTATGATTAAATGCATAGTATTTTTCATAGGATTCTCATGAATTTCATTGTTCTTTCAAAAAGTCTTACCGGTCTAACTTTGGTTTGGTTTGCAGGAGGAAGTTGCCAAAGAGCTTGGTATACCAGTTCAACTTCAGCGTTTTTGGATTTGGGCAAAGCGGCAAAACCATACATATCGTCCCAATCGACCATTGCTCCCCCAAGAAGAAGCACAAACAGTAATAGTTTATTCTTTAAAATATTCCTGGACATTATCTTTTTATTTTTAGTAATTGTATATATAGGCATACGCAACTATCTTGGATTTCAGTTGTATATTTGTGTTTGAATGATCACATTTCTCCTTGTAATATTTTGGGTAAGATCTCAGTATCATGATGGATATTTGAGTATGTGATGCATTTAGTTTTCTGCTGGTCAATGAATTTTATGAAGGGGGTCTGGTAGAAATATGTTGTGAGGGATTTTACTTTTGAGTTGGTATTGTCCATTCCAGTATTTGAGTTTAATTATGTAAATCTTCCATTCAATATTTATATTTTGCATCTAGACAAAAACGCCCAGTTATATGTTGGTGTTATGTTCTTTATTTGCATTTTTCTTCATCTTGTTTTTCAGTTGATGCTGTAAACAACTAATGAGAACTTCATATGTTTAAGAGATGGTCTTACACACTTAGCCTTATATAAAAATTGCCTAGATTAGTGGTTTGCTTCCACTTTTTCTGCATTTTGATTATTGCCTTTGGTGTTTCAAAATTGACTTTGGAATTGAACCTTTCCCCGTCATTGAGATGTACATCATTGTTCAGAAGTGTTGGAGCTTAAATGCTTTTGTTGGGTCCTTACTAAATAGCTTTGACATTTAGGTCAAGTGGCAGGTAATACCATGTTACAATGTCTTCTTTCGTACTTTGTCTGTGGACAGTGCTGTGCTTTTTGGACAATGGATGGACCATAAAAATAGTTCATTAATGCCCCTAATGCTGCAAAACTCATTAAACATTTCTTATGCAAGCTAATTTTTCCCGCATGGCATTTGTGTAGGTAGGGCAATTGAGAGAAGCTTCAAATAAGACTCACACTGCTGAACTGAGGTTATTCTTGGAGGTAGAGTTTGGGCAGGTAATGTTGTCTTACGAAGACTTTAATCTGTTGATACTAGTGCATCCAATTCTGTCTTAAGCATTTTTTTTCCTAAAGATTTCCATATGGCATTCTATGGTTCTGGTTCAGGATTTACGTCCAATCCCTCCTCCAGACAAATCTAAGGATGACATTCTTCTTTTCTTCAAGCTTTATGATCCTGAGAAAGGAGAACTTCGGTATCTAACAGTTCTTGTTCTTTTGTTTTTTTTATCTGTTCCTTGTTTCAAATGGCCCTCTCACATTGTATTTTCTTCCATATTTCCAGTTATGTTGGTAGGCTCTTTTTGAAGAGTTCCAGTAAGCCAATAGAAATTTTAGGGAAGCTAAATCAAATGGCTGGCTTTGATCCTGATGAAGAAATAGAACTTTATGAGGTTTGTACTTTATTACTTATCCTTTTTTCTCTTCATGCTGTATACAATGTTTATAAACTTCAATATGTGTTTCTCAGGAAATAAAGTTTGAGCCTTGTGTTATGTGCGAACATCTTGATAAGAGGACCTCATTTCGGTTAAGTCAGGTATGTGTTGTATTGTTTCATACTGGATTTGCCATCCTGTGGGATTTGATACAGTAATAGAATATGCCTGTTGCTTTGCTTGCAGATTGAAGATGGAGACATCATCTGCTTTCAGAAATCTCCTCCACTTGAAAGTGAGGAAGAATGCCGATATCCAGATGTGCCTTCATTTTTGGAATATGTGCACAATCGGCAGGTGCAAAACATGCGGAAACTTCCAATTAATAGCAATCATGAAATATGCAATGTTTCTTGTCAGTTTGTTGTAGTCTGTAATAAAGGTGTTCCACAGGAATGGCATGTGTTAAAGGCAATTACAGATTAATTGCTTGTTAGAATCACTTGAAAATTTGAAACTATTGTAATTACTTTTGGATTTTCAGGGTTTGTCAAGAATGCACCTTTGACACTGTGGATACCTGTCACTTTTCCTTACGCCTAGTCGGTACAACTATGGTTAGGTTGTCACCTTTGGCTACAAAAATAAGAGGGCCATCATTTTCTGACTACCAGAAAGTTCCCTGCCCCTTCATAAACTCAGAAATAGGATTGACAAATAGTACAAGAGTTGCATCTCTGTATATCTATACACATTATGAACTCCAGATCTTCCTCTCATTTGATTTTCTGACATAAGCATTAATTGTATCATAATAGAATGAGCTTGGCTTTTTCCTCTTAGATTTCCAAATTTTGATTTCTGCCTTTGCTTTTTTTGAACTTGAATCTCAATTTTTTGAGCAATTTGATTCTTCTAGATTGTTCGTTTTCGATCTTTGGAGAAGCCAAAAGAGGATGATTTTTGTCTAGAGTTGTAAGTATTTCTATTTCAAACAAATCTTCCACTCTTTAGGGAAATTCTTTCTTGTTGTCATTGCCATTGTTCATTGTTGTTCAGTATCTCTAACTCTTCTATAATTTCAAGGTCTAAGCTACACAATTATGATGACGTAGTGGAAAGAGTGGCTCAAAAAATTAGTTTGGATGATCCATCCAAAGTCAGGCTTACTCCTCACAACTGCTACTCTCAGCAACCTAAGCCTCAACCCATTAAATATCAAGGAGTAGAACATTTATCAGATATGTTAGTCCACTACAATCAGGTAACTGACAATCTAGCTCTTCTTCTGTTTATTCTTGTCGCACTAGTACAATTTTTGGTAATATTTTCAATGTTGTTATTTTGTGTTTACAGACCTCAGACATTTTGTACTATGAAGTTTTGGATATTCCTCTGCCAGAATTGCAAGGCTTAAAAAATCTGAAAGTTGCATTCCATCATGCTACGAAGGATGAAGTATGTGCAAACTTGGTGTCTGACATCTCTTCTCTTTTGTCTATAATTACGAGTCAGTTCTATTCTTCTGGTTCTAATCATAATCTTGTTTAACAAATTGTTTTCAGGTGGTAATTCACAATATTAGATTGCCTAAACAGAGCACTGTAGGAGATGTGAATAATGAACTTAAAACAAAGGCAAGTTTTGATTACTAAAGTTCCATTATATTGAGATTTCTTATTTTATAATAATGGAAGTATTTGTGTATTTTTATTGGTAATAGTGTTCTCTCTTTGAAAATATCTTTTCTTGATGGGTTTATCTTAAGCTAGTTTACCTTCTTAAGCTAGTTTATCTTATGGCTCATTGATTTTTAATTATCTTATATACAATCTTAATCTGCTTGTTGTCCTGCATGATCGAGGTAAATTTATCAAAGTAGTTCTATTTGCTGACCACTGCTGGGTGCCTTCATTTTATTAAAGAAGTAATTTCACACAAATGATATTAGGTAGTTGGCAAGTAATGTAAGTTTTGGGTAATATGCTATGTAAATACTATATTTACAGCAAGTGTCTTTATGCATAATTTGGGTCCCAAATGAATATATGTATGCAATATATATTTGTCACTTGACATTCCACCTCGTGTTTTAGCATATATAATTTACAAGTTACATGCAACTTACATACTCTGCTCTGTGAAACAGGTGGAGTTGTCTCATCCAAATGCAGAACTTAGATTGCTTGAAGTTTTTTATCACAAGATATATAAGGTAATTACCTTATTATTGACATTTTTTTGGCATATTGGATTAATTGTTAGATGATGATTTTAATTTGTTTTCTGCAACAATGAATAAATGATTCCCCATGGAGCAAATATCTTTGTTTTTAACTAATAATTGTGTTATGTTGTGCAGATCTTTCCACCCCATGAGAAAATAGAGAATATAAACGACCAGTACTGGACCCTACGTGCAGAGGAGGCTAGTTTGATTCCCTGTTTTTTCCTTTCATCTGGTCGTTGTGGTGTAATGTTTATGGTTTCATTAATCATCTAGTTGATAAAAGTTAATGTGAGGTTTTACGTGTGTTTTTATATGACATCCTAGCATTTTGTTGGTGCATTTTCTTGAAATCAGCATGCATACTGCATATATAGTTGATTTTGGTTTTAATGTGGATTCATGTATGCATTGTGGTGATGTGTGTGCTGACCTTGTTTATGTTGACTCAGATCCCAGATGAAGAGAAGAACCTTGGTCCAAATGATCGCTTGATTCATGTTTACCACTTTACAAAAGAGTCTGCTCAGAATCAGATGGTATTGAAATTTCCTTTTTGAGATTTTTAATTTCTATGTGATTCAAAAACTTATTAAAAGAACTGAGATTCTGATATTTAGTCTGAGATTCTTATATATTGTTTCTAAATTGTCTCATTCAACAGCAAGTACAAAATTTTGGGGAACCCTTTTTCTTGGTTATCCATGAAGGTGAAACATTAGCTGAAGTTAAACTGCGTGTACAAAAGAAGTTACAGGTTCCTGATGAGGAGTTCACTAAGGTATCCTTTTTGTGCCTTATTATTTCATAGGAAAAAGGACATTTAGACCTCCATTGTTTGGGTAAGGGACACTTGCAACCTCAATGTTTCAAACATGTACCTAGCTAGACACCCTTAAGATACAAAAAAATACTGTTTATTTGGATTATACCCCCGAAGTTTAATTGCATTAGAGAAAAGGACACATAGGCCCCTATTGTTTGGTATAAGGGACAGTTAACATTTCAAAAATACATTTATTTTTTGACTGTTGAGTTTATTGGTAATTTTTTTCAATTTTTTTTATTCTTTTTTGACCATTGGTATAGCAAAATTTCCTGTGAGGAATGTTGAAAATTAGTTACCAAAATCATTTTGTTGTTCATTTTTTTGGCCATTGGGCTGGCAAATTAATTAACAATTATTTTTTGTAATTTCCCATTCCCTACATAAAATTTTGCTAACCCAGTGGACCAAAGAAAAATTGAACCAAAACAAAAGTTACCCTTTTTCTAAATGGTCGAAATTTATACTTAAGGTTATATTAATAATTAATTTGCTAACACAGCAATTAAAAATTACAAAAAAATTACCATTATACCCAATGGTCAAAACACACACACACACACTTGAGGGTATTTTTGAAATGTTGAAGGTGCAACTATCCCTTATACCAAACAATAGCATTCTGTGTCATTTTTCATAATCCAAATAATCTTTAAGGGTATAACAGTAAATTTGTACTTTTCCATCCAAATAAACAGTTTTTTGGAACTGAAGGGGGTCTAGTTGGGTATTTTTGAAATATTGGAAGCGTAAGTGTCCCTGGGAGTCTTGATATACTTTTCCCTATTTCATATTGCTTTAACTAGTGAATTCTGTCTTGTCATTCAAGTTCAGCATGGTTACTTGCTTACCTTGCAGTAAATGTGTGTATACTTTTGCCAATATTGAAATTGATTTTGCTGTTCATAAACCCTCTTTACCCTGCTATGTATGCGTGTCAAAACATGCTGACCCTGCTATTCGTCGTCTTATCTGGTTGGTCAGTGGAAGTTTGCTTTCTTGTCGCTGGGTCGTCCGGAGTACCTGCAGGATTCTGACATTGTATTTAATCGTTTTCAGGTTTGTTTTCTTATAACTGATAATTTTCTTCTCTCTTTCATTTGGGCTTAGTATTTCTTTAGTTTTGCTTTTGTTTTCAATATTTCCTGTGAGTTGAAACTCTATTTTGGTTTGTTTTCTTAAAAGAGAAGAGACGTTTATGGTGCGTGGGAACAATACCTTGGGTTGGAGCATTCTGATAATGCCCCTAAGAGAGCTTATTCAGTAAATCAGGTAATGTTCTTCTATGCATGAAATTGTTATATGTTATAATATTAGTCAAATTATCATCTTTATCGTTATTTAATGATCAGACAACTAGTTCTGCAATTGTCAAGAATCCTATAGGTCGTAATTAATTTGTCTGTCTTCAAACTGCAGAACCGTCATACATATGAGAAGCCAGTCAAAATATACAACTAGTGCAAGAGCTGATGATCCACCGACACATTAGCTTAAGAAAATCTGTCAATGCCTTAATGGCATTACTTAGTTGGACAGGATTGATATTTGAAGGTACAGCATAGGAGGCTCGCATTGAGGTGTTCTGTGGGTTTCCATTATTCGTTTGTAGGCTATATTTATTTCTTTAGCGTGGATGGCAAGTTGAGAGGTCTTATATGTAGTGTGTTCTAATTATCGGCAGTGTACCCATGTGAGCTCCTTGTATTTATTCCGTCTTTAGGAAAAAATGCCCCCTTCAAGAGGTTGGTTATCTGTATGCAACTCCAGTGTAATTTAGTAGTATATATATGAAGATTTTGATGGGGATGTATACCGGGTGTAGTAGGTTGGTTTCACTTAGATAATTTATTCTTTCCTTTATGTTCATTTCGCTCCCCCGTTCCAAGTTTTATTTGATGATGTCTATCAGGGATGAGTTTGTAAAATGGTCGTTTTTAATACTACAATTTCTGGGTTTAGGATTATGTGAAAGAACTGTACTGCCTGGCAGTCCAGATTGCTCTTTAGCACCTCATCTCGAGCTTAATTACAAGTATTCATCTTCTTTTAGGGCATATGTTTCTCCCTTCTCTCTCTGTTTCTCTTGCTCTCACATACACGCGCACATTGTTTCGATAGCCAACCTTTGAATGTGCATCAGGCATTTATGATTTGCATTAATCAACAGCTGTAACACACAGATACATTATTTACTGACTGGCAAGATTTACCGAGAGGAAATATGGTTCTGATACTCGTTTAACATTTCTTGTCATATGATGTGCTGTAGCGGCAGGATGAGCAGAATAGTTGTAGCAGAATTCCAAGTGTTAGCCGAGGGAAAATTGAATTTGAAATTAAGGTTAAATGATTTTGTCATTTGTGGCATTTCACGATTCAACTAGTGAGCCTGAGACACTCCGAATTTAGTCTGCAAATAGTGTAGCATGAAGCTTAGCAGTCATTAATATAGGTCAGGTCTTGATTATAGTTGGTTGAATACCGTAAACGATAAAATGGATTGCTATCAAATTTTAATAAAATCGTTTTGGTTATTTGATCAAATAACAGGGGAAGAGATGGGCTTCTATTTCTGTTTTCTTGGCCCAACCAAGCAAATAAAAAAAAACTATGTACTGTTTATAGAACTCGATAGGATATACGACCGTCAATAGTTTCAACAACAAACTTATTCAAACGCGTAAGCAGCAGTAGATAAGCTCTAGCTTTAGGACCTGACAACCAAAACAAAAGCAGAAATCAATTTCAGACGGAATATTAAGGGTAGATATTATTCTAATGCACGATGGTTCTGACACGGAATCATAAATTGTTAAGCATGTATTTGCCAAATAGTTTAGTTGCACTGTTTTTAAAGTTTTATGCTGAAGCAAAGCAACTTGAAATATACCCTAATAATCATTATGGGAGGGGTAGGTTGAATATGCATACCCAATTTCAAGAACTCAATTTCCTCTTGGTGGAAGTAGTTGTATCCTTTGGTTTTCTCTTTTTGGTTCAAGTTTGAGTTGATCTTCTCAATAGCAGCCAGCAGATCCTGCAAAGTCAACAAAGCACTAATAAAATCATAATAGCTATAAGCTATGAAATACCACATGGGTACTCAAATGTTAAAGGACGTGCAACAGGTTTCAGGAAAGTTTTAAACTTTAAATTAACAGAAAACTTGAACATTTCTTTATGGAAATCCAATTATTCTGTTAATTATATAATTTTTTTTCCAAGTGGGTTATTGTTCATATGGGCGTCTATAAATGAATGTCTGTTTCTTCTTCTACGATCAAAACAAAGGGATGGAGATTTTGTGAGGTTTCGATTTTCCTGGAGTTTCAAGACATATATTTAAGTTCTCATGTCTCTAAATGCAAAAGCCATTTCCTTTATAATGGAACAGATGATTCAGCATCTATTTCTTTTGAAATGTATCATTTAAAAACGTAAAAGAACTGCATACCTCCCATGGCGCAAGGCTCTTCATGTAAGAAGGAAGGCTTTCATAATCATCTTTTGATACCTTTATTATGGTGCCAGAAACTTCAATCGACTTTGGTTCCTCTTCCAGTTCCCCTACTTCTGCAATAAAGGTAAGTTTAACCAGTGTAACGATGCATTGCGATGAAATGAAACTCTTTAATTGACTAGTTACTTTCTACCTTCAGTCTTTGCAGCATGCTGATGCTTATCTTTCATGTCCAGTTTGTCCCCGTGAGATCTAAAATTGGAAGAACCAAAGCAAGTTTTAAGAAAAGAGCTAAAAAGACTAAAGACCTTGGAATCGTCAATAACATTCTAGGCTGAAAGCCTACTTAATTGGTTCTTGGAAGCACACATCTCGGTCATCAGTCTCACCATTACCTGTTGATACAAAGAGACAGAGCTTCATTAATCGCAAGCACAAAACAAGAATGTAAAGGGCTAACAGTTTATCTAACTGAAACACTCTTAACAAATACAGTTGGGAGCTTCAACCAAAGGAAATTTGTAACAATAGAGTTACCAAGGAAAACATGCCACTCATGCGGCAATTATTGCTAACCTTCAG
The DNA here is from genome assembly GCA_019650275.1 of Xylocarpus granatum. NCBI lineage: Eukaryota > Viridiplantae > Streptophyta > Magnoliopsida > Sapindales > Meliaceae > Xylocarpus > Xylocarpus granatum. Next base: position 36,866 of record BNST01001909.1, on the reverse strand, counting down.
AAGCTAAAGTGGCCAGACAAACATCCGATAGCCCAAGATTCTTCAAACTGAGAGATTCATCTAGTCTAAAAGAATCGTCAAGAAAAACAAAATGATGCACCAACAAGATTGATGGACTCATAGTTTTAAACATACACTTGTAAGCCATCTTCAGAAATTCTGTGAAAATAGTTGCCAATTTTGCCATCCCTTCAGTTACTGAGAAAAATGGAGAAGAAACAACAAATGAAAATTTTACCTCCCATAAAATGTTTTCGTTTCATAGAACAGGGTAACATACACTCATTCTAAAATTCTCATCACTGTTTTGTTCTCCAAAACCTAATGGAGTATTAGTTCAATTCATTACAAGAGAAATTGTTCATTCTGGTTAGAGCAAGTGCATGAAACTTTCTATGCCACTACAATTAAAATATGAAAATACATATAACAAAGATCAAACTCAAAGCTACTTCAAAATTATAAAACAAAAAAGATACAGAGGGTCATCTTCCAAGCTTTTCACGAATGATCTTGCCACAGAGGCCGGAGACGGTACATCAAATTTGTCCTTTGATTCTGCAACATACGGTGTTGATAAAACCGTACTCCCATCTTCATCATCAATTTCAAGTTCTAAGACCAAAAAACAACACACGTGTAAGTTTAAGTCTAGTAATTTCAGCACAAAATGTCAAAGAATTATGTTAATCTGTGCTCTAGTTGAACATGTTAGGCTTCAAATTTGAAATTCCGTCCCTTCCTCTTCACACATGCTATCAAATTTAGTCATTTTAAAATACCATACTGTTTGGTTGCTGAAAAAATGACATAAAATGCAAGAAAATTAATATAGCACATACCATTTTTCATTCATTTAGGAAAAATTTGGGGGAGAGAGAATAATATACCGGGAAGATAACCGAAGGACTTAAGGCGATCCTGGAGCTGAAAAAGATGGGTTTGGTTGCTTTTGTAAACTTCATTACAGTGTCCCAACAGCTCCTCAAACGACACCGTACCAAACGACATCGACTCCAGCAAATTGACGTCGCCGGTGACGGTCGTTACGCGGCGATTCAGGCACTGTATGAACGTTGATGATGCTGAATCCAGAGGGATCGGACGGCGGTGGATCGATTGCTTCATGGCTTCGCAGCTGGTTTCAAGATGGTTGCAGAAGACACCTAAGCCTTTTGTCAAGTTTGAAATGTGCTCTTCCATTTCTCGGATTTGCCGAATATTGAAATTCTTTCTTCGCTTTTATGACGGAACTGGCGTTAATTTTCAAAATTTTGAATTTAAAGCTGCGCGCCCTAATTTATTTTTACAAGGAAAAGATGAATATACCCTCCAAATTATGAAAAAATTACCATATTCGTATTAGATCCTGTAGCTCAGTGGATAGAGCGTCTGTTTCCTAAGTAGAAAGTCGTAGGTTCTACCCCCGCCTGGCGCGCAATATTATATTTGCTTGGACTAATTTTCATGCAACCCTACCGTTTGGTTGGCATGAAAACGCAAGAAAATTGAAAATCAATCTCAAAGTATTTTATTGTAAATTACAAAAAATAAGGACGTTTGTGTGATTTTAGAATCTTTGTAGGCAAGCATCGATAATGTGTTCTGTAAACTTGGATTATGTGTTGCTTGAAATTAATATTGATGAGATCCATGAGATCAACTTTGAGAGCAGTGCCTGCAGCGGCAAGCACGAGCTTAAAGCTTCACCAAATGCATCATGCTTTAAGGGTATCTAACAAGTTGAACTCTTGTTGTACACCTAATGGATTACACAAAACGAGGGAAAGGGGTATTAAAATAACATAACTATTTTACATGTACATGGCAATAGTTCTCTCTTTTATTATTTTGTATGTTAGTCTCTTCTGGTCCGGCTTCAAGGAAGCTCACCTTTAACAGCACTGGCTGCCCTTTTAATGGCCCTCGCAACTCTCCAGATTTCGTGCTGAATTAAAGCCTGCCCGTCTCTCTGGCTCAGTTTTGTTGATCGCGAAATAGCATCTGCTATCCCCGGAAAGAAGCTCAGTTTGCTTTCATAGTCACTAGGAGGTCCATATACCTACAACATAAATAGTTTCATTGTCACTAGAGTTTCTGACTTGAATGTTTTATGACAATGACCAACTTGAATATTTTTTACTTTGAACCATCATCATGTTTTGCAATCAGTCTGGCTATATAGAGGGTATAGAAAGTGCTTACAAGATGTTTGAACCACTGCCTTCCTTTAAGCCCATCTGCATCCAGGAACCCTCTTTCGGCAAGCATCAGCCGATCATTCAAAGAACGCATTTTAATGACAACAACATCACCATTAGTTTCTTGCTTTCTTAGAGTCTGCATTCAAATGCAATACAAGCTGCCTCAAAATTTACAGAAAAAGAAATGAGAATGTAAAAGTGACCACAGAAAATTTCAACCATCTTCACTGACTCAAATATTCTGTTAGAATTAAAAATAAGAAATAATAATTTTAGTCTTATTATTATTATTATGATTATGATTAAGGGTCAGATTTTTTGTTATAGTATTGTTGTTCCAAGTTTGTTTTGGACATTTCACCTTTGCTTCAGCTTCGATTTCTTTGGCTGCAGAATTAAGTTCTTTAATTGCAGTGGTTAAAGGATCTAGAAATACACTCCCATCCAACAAGTTGCTCAAGATAACTGCATGTTCCTGGCAAGGGGGAACACGGTATATAACATTAAGTTCATAACACCACAGAAGCCCAATAGCAGTATATATTCAGACAAATCTTATTGCATGCTAAATCTTTGTATGGATTAAACAAACTACCAACTTCTTGTACACAACTCAACACAATAATGCATTTACTTCAATATTAACTAAATGTAAATATAATGGGTGGAAAACAAAGAAAAAAACCTTGAAGAACCAGATGTAACATAACTATGAGAAAATAGGTGTATACCTGCAATTGATCAGCATAAGAGAGATAATTGAAAGGTAGAATTGAGTCATCAGCCAAGCGAAGAGCTAGAAGTCCCCAAACTCCAGCAACTAAAACAAAATAAAACAAAAAAAGTAATGTCATCCTGAAAAAGTAATGATGAAATTATTGTTTTAATACTCTAATGGTAAGTTGAACAATAAATCTCACACAGCTGCAGGTCCAAAGGAAGGAAAGCTAACCAGCTGCATGCCGGTGAAACAATGGATCTGCATTGTTTATCATCCAGGTGTATGAATCAAAGGCAGTATGATAGACAGGGAAATCTGGTAAACAAGAAGATCCTTAAATTACCATCTGCATAGCCTCAAAAACTCTATTTTACTATTCAAAGTAAATGACAAGATCCAAATAACCAGAACAAATAGAAGAAGAAGAACATCTTCTAACAAAATCACAAGAGATCATATATTGAGCAAAATGTATGAAACGAAGTTACATGAACTCTAAACAAAACAATAAAGAGAATAAACAGGAGAATTTTCAAATCCCCGACTTTGAACCAAAAACTTTTGATTAAAGGACACTGGGCATTGAAAGCCGAACCTCTTCCATAGTAAATATCAACAGAAGGAACCCCCGCATGTTGCACAAAAGGAGCAAAATCTGAATCCACTCCACTGAGTCTTTGGATCTGCAATCAAAACTAGGCAACATCATCACACATACTGGACAAGTTTCCAAGAAGACAAGCAGAAAGCACAAAAGCATGACACAGCACATCAGCTAGGCCAGCAACCCTAGAGGGCTCCATTTTTCTTTAATGCGAAGTCATAACAAAGACAATGCATAATCTGCAAATGCACATGCACATGTAATCTCATATAAGCCTTACATTGAAGACTCCGTTTGGAGCTGCCCATTGCTCGTATATAGTTCTACCATCTGAGTCAGGATCTTTGACCTGAAATTTATGTCTATATTAGATGATCTAAAGGCCAGATATTAAGCCAGTTCAAAATTGAAGAGATTAATCAGAACACTATGAAGCTGTAGTCAGAACATTATGAAGCGGTAGCATTTTTTCTTCCCCGATTTAACTTACCATTTTTGTGACCTCAACAAGAAGATTATCCAGCTGAGGAGTTGCCCCAGCAAAGAATCCTGGCCCCTGAACTGCACAATCTACATTGAGATAAGCCACAGCTTTGGCACCCAAATTCACAAGGTTTTCCTCAACCCACTCAGTGGACCCAATCTAAAAGCACAAGCACCAATAGACAAACTTGATTCAGAGTTCAATGCACAAAAGTAGGCCCTTAAAAAATTCTTGTCTGATTCAAACTGAAAAGACATTTGAATCCTAACAGAAGGATTTTGTAATAGGAAGACGTTAAAAAGAATGAGATCGCACAACTACCTCTACCACCTTAGCACAAAAAAGATAATATTATTGTTGTTTAGAACAATTATAGTTGTTCATCACTGAGCAATGAACTGCATGACAATAAGGATCAGTGCAGTAGCCATTAGTGATAAGGTAAAATATGCAAATTACTACAATAACCTCTCTCTTCTGTATTGAACGATGAAAACAATCCCCGCAGTGCAAACAGTAAATGCCAACACATGGCAAAACCAACTGTATGCATATATGTTATTTTCTCTAAACCTGAAATGTTGCTGATGAAGTAGTAATGTTCCTATGGGACCTCGTTTGGAGCAAATTACTAATCTGTAGTTTACAAATTCACATTCCATGTATATAAGCCACATTTTACCAAACTGATCATTGAAGACTTAGTGTTACCTACCATCCCAAATTCTTCTGCATCCCAGCTGCAGAAAATAATTGTTCTTCGGGGGCTCCACCCGAGGTGCATCAAAAGAGCATATTGTCTGGCAATATCAAGTAGGGCTGCAGTCCCACTGTTGGGGTCAACAGCTCCATATGTCCATGCATCTCTATGGTTTCCGAGAAGCACATAGCGGTCAGGCTCTTCTAACCCTCTTATGACAGCAAAAACATTATGAATTGTTGCCACCTTTTCCTCCCCCTGGAAGAACAAAAATATAAGAAATTCTGAATCATGGAAAATTTAGGGAATCAGAAAGAGCTTACCAAAAGAATTAGCTTTTTTCTTTTTAATTATTTCCTTTCCCAATCTTTTAATAGCAAACAAAGAATATGAAACAATATAAAGAAAGGCAGTTTAAAGTCAAAAAATCACTTTTTTGGCAGCAAAATATTAAAAACATTTGGCGTAAATTAAACAACCAAAAATACAACTCCACAATTTAATCCTATTATCCAATCCTATAAACCTCTCCACCTACCTGGGTCCTAATTACCAACCTTCAGTTAAAGCTCCCACACTCATTAGACCACACATGTTCATACCAAAAACAAGCAGGTGCTACAAGCCAATGTCTCACAACACGACAAACCAACTTACTGACTTACACCTGAGAATTTACCATGTCTCCTAATGTGCTTCAATCAATGCTTTTATCAAATATTCCATATTCATTATAATCTCAAAACTGCGGATTACAATCAGCACTCACTAGCTTGATGGCACACTTGTCCGAATTGCAAAATCTTGTCCCAAACAAAACACTTCTGCTTATTCAAACAATTGAATGACACCCAAATTATATAATAACAATTTGAGATTCTTTGTTTCTGTCTCAAAATACTTGCAGCAAAGTTCCTCACAGTTCAATTCATAAAGCCTATAAAATATCCAAGTTCGTCCAAATATTAGAAGTACAAAAAACGGCAAACCAACAACTTGATCTAACAAAGACCGAAGTCATACCAAACAACTTTCCAACATCAGGGTTATACAAAAATATGCAACAAATCAAAGAACCAGCCAAACAACCAACCTTGTAAGTCAAATTCACCATGGTCGGTCCCTGGCCAACCCTCCCGCCGTTAACCCGACCCGTATCATTCCGAAACTGTGGCACAAAGCCACCTCCAAGAGACCCCAAAATGATCTGCGCATTCTCAAAGGATAAGGGCAAAGATGGAATTTTGGGAAATCTCTTCAAAACTTCATTGTCTTCCGATTCTAAGCTCTCTCCTCCTTCAACCCCAGCCCACCCTGGGCTCAGTGGGTCTCCCATTCCTCTCATAACTGTTCCTCTCTCAACCCCATCACCTCTTAGCCTATCATACTCGGCGTACAATAGCACTCCCACCGCACCTTTAGCCTCTGCTAAAAATATAACACCACTCCTCGATAAAAAACTACCCTTTCTTGCTATGACAACACACCCGCTAACGTTAACCCCCACCGCCTCCAGCGCATGATAGTCCTCTTCCCTGCCATAGTTCACGAACACCACCTTAGCGTACGCCGATCCCGATGGCGCGTACGCATGATACGGCTGAACTACATCCGACAACGCATTCCCAGATATACCCTTTTCCGTCAAAGGAAGGTTAACAACAGTGCCGTTAATAAAATGCACCGTGAGCGACATGTGCGCGGGATAAGACAAAAGGGTCTCATACTTAACAGTATGAGTTTGAAGGTTGTGCCGTTCGAAGTGTGACTGAACGTAGTGGATTGTATCCAAGGAGGGTTTCGTCCCCGCTAGATGAGGGTTCAGCGTGAGGGCGTGGAGGTAGGAGGAGATGGTGTAGTTGGAGGACAAAGAGAGGAAAGTTTCGAGGACAGTTTGGGGATTACGAGGTGCGAGTGTAGGATCAGAAGGATGGGGGCGATGTACGGTATAGAAACCCAGAATGCAGAGAATGAGAAGGAAGACAAAGGCCACTAGAGGCGGCGGCGATTTTGATGGTGCACCGTTGGCGGTGTTCAGTTTGGCGAAAGGTTGGGTCATTTCTAGCGACAGAAAGGGATAGAGTTTTGGTTTCGAGTGTTTGCAAAAAGAAAGTTGGGGCTTTGATCGTTGGATTTGCGAGGAAGGAGTTAAGTGGCAGCAGAGAGTGATGACTGATGTCTGCTCCTTTCGGGATTGTTGTGTTTGAACTTTGAGGAGTTGGGGAGGAATTTTATCAATTAAGTCCCTATATTTATTTATATTTTTATGAACAAACACATAATTTTGAAAATTAGTTAATTAAATTTATAAGTTAAAATGGGAAACACACATACAGCAATGTGCTTTTGTGTGGTGTGCAAGACAACTAAAACCCATAAACATATTCTCTCCCTTCTGAAAGAAGATGTGCATGTCACGTAATAAACAAATCTCACAACTTGGCCCATGTATTTTACTGGGGTAAATAACATCCGGACCCTTATATTTTTACAGTTTTACAAACAAACTTATTTTTTTGTCCTTTCTAACAGATAGATTCTTTATCCATCTTAAAACCAATTAAATATCTTTTAGTGTTAATTTATATATTTTTATACAGATAATTTTGATATTTATCAAGGGATTACAAATTTTGGACGTATTCATTACAAATGAATAAATTGTGGTTGTGCATTAAAATATAAATAATTAAGGATTCCAATGTAATTATTCTCTTATTAATTTCCTCCCCGATTTTCAGACGGAGATAATACACGTACATTCCACGTCAAAATCAACAAATCATTACGACGGGATAATAACGTTAGAACCCCTAATTTTTTTACAATTTCTAAATAAAACATATTTATTCGTTTATGTTAAATAAATCACCAATTCTTTTGTAAATAATTAAATTTTGATCATTGTAGTAACAAAATTATACCCTTGTTTAGTATTTCCATGCCTTGTATTTTATAATTGTAGCGTATTATTACGAGTAAAATTTAATACGGTATTGAATACGACTAAAAAACAAAAAAAGAATAGCATGATTTTGATTAAAATAAAAGAGAATATTCATGTAAAAGGGAGATCATCCATGTAAATGGCAGGCAACAAAACATATTCTATTGCTTCTTGTGTGTGTGTGTTTTAATATCCTTCTCTATAATAAAGTTCAAGCACTATGAATAACTCAACTTGTTATTTGTGGTCACAAATTAAGTATTCCTTTTAAAAAAACCTAAAGTTGTGTCAAGTGTCATGACTTTTGCCCCCGTGAAAATGACACCAAGCTTTAGGTTTTTTTTTAAATTTTTTGAGAGAGTTTTACATGCGGCGCGATTGCGTCATATTATGCCGTTTATGTTTTTATTTGATAAATAATAATATTATGTATATTAATATTTTGAATATTAGTATATAAGTAGTTAAATTTCAAAGAATTAACAAATTTATTCTTTTCTTTATTCATATGTTTGTTGGGACAGAAGAATGAGAATTTATGTTTTCTTGTCTTTCCTCTTTCACTTTCACGATCCTTTTACAAAAGCAATCGGTGTCTTTAATCTATCATGCTGGGTTTGGTGGGAAGAACATTACAAATGCCAGCAAATAAGTATATGCTTTCTCGGAAAGGTAAAACTGTTGGTCTGTCACCAAACAAAATTCCGAGGTCCAATTGTTACACAAGGAAAATGCATGGCATCATAAAAAAGACAACATTGTTATTATTCATGGGTCCGTGTCAAGAAGCCCAGTACGTTCAGTTACAACCCCAAATAAGGAAACAAAAACCCATAGCCCAATATCAAATGCAATGCCCCATCAATTGCCCCGCATCAGAAGGAAAGCCATGTTACTTGGAAGCTTATCTGAATTGAAGAGCTATGACACAAACAAACCCAAAGGAAGAGATCTCCTTAGCACCTTTTGTTCTTCAATTTCTTGTGTCTTTTGTTCCATACATTGAGAACCAAGCAAGGAAGACTGGATTTTTTTTTCTTCAGACTCCTACTGCGGAGTTGTAAGTACCATAAGCCGCAAAAAGCAACCCAAAAGACAATATGAAGAAATCCAGGGCTTTCTGCCCAAAACTCAAAGATGATCCCAACAAAATTAAGTGAAATGAAGTTGGCAAAACAAAAGAGATTAGTGCGCATACTGTGCTGCCTACAAGTGATGTGAATGCGCCAAAACCTGGCACAAACGATGCCAAGATTGCCAACATGACTATCAAAATTGCCCGACTAATGTATATCACAAACTTTCCTAGTCTTGTGGTTGAATTGTTTTCATAAGAAATGCAGGGGAGCCTTTGAAGCAACGAGCTCTTCTTCAACTTTCCCTCTACAATCTCGTGCACTGGGTGCACCATGATCGGAAATGTAAATACCAGCCCCAAACATAATCCCATCTGCCAGTAAATCAACAAGTTTAGAACCTTCAAACATCATGTTGTTTTGCAAATCTCAGCAATGAAAGTAGTATTCAGATGACCAAATATACAGCATTAATGGCAGATATCGAAGAAATGTACCTAAAAGTCTTAGGAATCTTAATTCTCCTAAAGGATTAATCAAAGAAACAAGGGACTTAAAACATTTAGATGCATGAAATTGGTCGAATTCTAGAAATGATCCTACTTTAATCCTACACCACAGTGGGAACAATTGTGGGTCAATGTCGGTGCTTGGAACAAGAACTATAAACTTCTGATTCTGCCTACATTAACCGAGCACAAGTTAAGGAAATTTTCAACACCAAAAGTTGGCAAAACGAGTTTAGCTTCATCGATATATCAAACACTGCTTATTTTGTCATTTCATCTCACTGACTTCAGAGAAATCAACTCAAGTAGGGACATGGCAAATGTGTAATTACACGTGAAAATCAGAAATGAAATGGAGACACCGTTAATGGCAAAAATTATACTCAAAATTGAGGAGCGAAAATACCTGAACAGCAATGGAAGACCATTCATGGGGTAAATTAAGAGTAATGATATCCTTAGTTTGATCACCATAAGCCATGTAACCAAAGAAACCAAACAGAATATACACAAGAGTTATCCCACCGAAAGCCTGAGCCAACAGCTTGGAAAATCTTCCTCTTTCTCTCATTGAGGCCTCTAAAGCGAATGTCATGCCAAATCCTTCAAAACAGAACACTGCCATTCCTCCGGCAAAAGGCAAACCTCCAAATTTAGAAGTCACTGCTTTTCTATCGGTAAAAGAAAATTCACCCCCTAGAATCTTCCGTACATCCTCCTTAACAACTAATCCCACGGCTAAAAAGTTGCAGATATTAGCAAAAATGCTGAATGGTGCTAAAGCTGAGAGAGAATTGATCCAGGATAAAGCAATTTGAATTGGGACGACTAGGAATACGAAGGAAGAGTAAGTGAGATTGGTTTGGGTTTTGAATATTGAATGGAGGTTTTGGCCGATGAAAACTAGATATGCAACAGATCCTCCACATTGGGAAGTGAAAATCAGCAATTCTGTTAGATAGCGGCCCGTTATTCCCATGCATTTACTGCCTAAATCTCCATATGTTGTTGTTTCCGTCGACGTTTCTTCAGACGCCAATTTATTTTTGCATTGAATCTGTGCACCAAGAAAAAAGTAACCGACTTGGGTTTCCACATGAAAATCAGTGACAACAGAGTGCAAATAACTTTTTCTACCATTTTTGAGTAGGAAAACAAAAACGTGTTTTGAAGATGGCAACAAAACCCATCTCTAGTACTTCTTTTGGTGAACAGAATAAATAACTGAAAGTGAAAGCAAAAGACAGCTGCATCTAGCTTTGTGCAAACAGAGAGAAACATAGTTACAGATTATAGATCAATCTCTGATATCATTTTGTGATCAAGATAATCGTTGAAAGCAGAAAAGAAAACAAAAAATGCATCTGGGTTTGTGCAAACAGAGATAAATATTAACAAAAAAAAAGGAGATACAACGTAAGAGAACACTGACAAGAAGCAGCATGCAGTAATACGTGGAGATTGCTGCAATAATGATGCCAAGAGATCCAGCAAGCCAACCGGCAACACGAAATGCAAAAGGAAGACCCAAAACGCCAGTACCAACGATCGATACAATGATATTCCCCAACGTTTGTGCCCCTGATGCTGTTCCACTTCCGCTTCCGCTTCCTTCTCCTTCTGAAGATTGCAGTAGAGGGATTTCATTGATTTTCGGATCGCTTTCTTCTTCCATGCCACTGTATTTTCTTTCCCTCAACTCCAATATTTTCTCGAGAAAATCTGCTTTCTATCGCCCGGCGTGTGTCTTGTCTTGGAGTCGTCGAGTTCGGTGGCACATGGAAGTGAACAACGACGGGACTGTCTGACACGTCAGGGTGAAAAGAGTTCAGAGTCCTACTTCACATACACGACGTTCCTTAAACTTACGAAAATGCAGATGGGTTCAATAACCATATCCTGTTCTTGTGTCGTACCGAACCGAGTAAGTTCTGAATCAATTGTCGCTCCGCCCTGATATGGTAAGCGTGGGTATATAAAAACGGGGCCTAACGCAAATGTGACGTCAGCAACATCTAATTTTTGAATTTTCTTTTTCAATGGTTTAAAAATTAAGCTTATTCTTAATTTTAATTAACCTGTATTTTAAATTATTATTTTTAATAATTTAACTAAAAAATTAATTTTTAAATAAAATTATCCCTGGAACAAGTTTTTTCCTCTTTCTCTTCAATTTCTTTCACGGACTTGGGGAGTAATTTCGTATAAAATTTAAAATTTTGATTAAAATTAAAATTCTTTAAATTAATTTAATTTTTATATTTTTTTAAAATGTTAAAATAAACTTTCAGCAAAATGTAAATAATTTATGTAAATATAGAAGAATTTGAGTCCAGATTTTCCTTTCCATTTGATTTTCCGTCATTGTGAAATCGGAGAAATGAAAATGCAGAATATACCATAATGGGGAAGCGGTTGCTAGATAAGATTCAATCCTACTGATGCATTTACCTCTCGAGTAAAAAAATCTAAAATTCGCCATTAAAACACAGTTCATTAAGCATGTCGGAGGTAGATAAGAAAGTTTTTCACAAAAACAGAAAAATAAAAAAGTATGCAGATGGGTAAATAACATTAAAAAGCAGGAAAATTTGGGGATATTTAACTAGCCGCCGTGCTCTTCAAATTGCATCAGCCCAGAAACTCAAGAACTAGAACAATACGCTGAAGATTCATCATGTTCTCAGACACCCATTTCCCCAATTGGTTGGAGTTAAGCCTTCGCCCAGTTCAATTGACATAAAGCTCCATAACTTCCAGGATTGTTGCAAACGAAATTATGCAAGAAATTATATTGGAATTACAGTCGGTAATTGCTAAAATTAACCAAATGAAGAAGCGCATAGGAACTGTGAAACTAAGCAGGAGATCCAAACTGCTAATACAGATGAAAAAGAAAAACCCTTTTTATATTCAACGCTGAACTGAAATTAATTACCGAATTACGTACCGGTGCAGAGAAATTACGAACAACATTTCGAAGAACCTGGAGGATGACCCGGAATTTGAACCGGGTCGGATGGGAACCGCGATTCACCCACCTCCGAGGTCATCAATTTAATTTAAATTAATAAATAATGATTTTTATTTTTGATATGTTATTTTAATTATTGATTATTAATCAGGATTATCATTTATTAAATCAGTAATAATGTTATATTAATTTTTCTTCGAAAATAGCGCAACTGAAGGAAAGCGGCACACGTGCAATACATGCGACCATAACGATGTGCCGCGTAAAACAATATTCATGTACTCGCCGTAGACTGCGACGTCCTCCGAAAACCGCGCGAGATCCTTTGTGTTTCAAATCATAACGCAAAACAAACCCAAACCCTACTCGCTTTTCTCTCATCGGGTATTCACTTTCGCCGGAAGGAATTCTCAGATCGTACCTCTGGTTGATTCTCTTTTACTGGTAATTGCCGTATCTGTTGTTTTTTGTTTCTCCATATATAACAATGAGCGAGTTGGATGGTCATTACACTACTTGGTAGGTGGGAAAACCACAGAAATTGTGCTTTGTGTTGTAGTGATGTTTAGTAAATAGTTTGTGTGAATTTTTGTCGATTTGGAAATTTTGGGTTTCTGCAGATTTTTTTTTCTTTTTTTATTTGGAAGACAATGTCTTTGTTTATTTGTTTGTACGGCTGAAATAACAGATTTGATTTGGGATTTGATGAATATAATTTTGAGAAGATGAAGTTTGGCGAGACTTTTACGGAGTATCTGCATGGAGATCAGGAGAGATTTTTGGATAAATGCTCTCATGTTGAGTATAAAAGACTAAAGAAAGTCTTAAAGCTCTGCAGGAGTTGTAACGCATTGCCTGATTCTGCTTGCAAAACTGACCAGCAAGGGTATGAAAACCACTCCAATGCTCAGTTATGTCAATGCCAGTCTGCATGCCAATGTAAGTTTTTATTTAGGTTCCTTGAATTCTTTGGTTTTCTTTTTCAATTTTGGCTGTGCTTTGAAAAGGAGCTGTGCCTTATAAACTATTGAATTCTTATGAAACACCACAAGAGTGTAATGCCATGTTTAGAATTAAGTTGGTATGGCTTTGAAGTTAGCTTTGCTGAGGCACAAATTCACCAGGTCATGTGTAGGTGTAAAAGCGAGATGTCCCTATTAAAGTTGGTGTTTAGCATATGCTCTACTTTCGAAGTTAAAGTAAAAACACGACAATATTGAACATACCCTAAGAATGATGTATGGGAATATTTGATAGGTTACCAATGAAACTGTAGTCAAAATTTTTAATTATCTGAATTTAAGTAGAGAGGTGACAGATTTTGCAGCGCAGAACAGGAAAGGACCATATGTTTTAGATTGACACTGAAATGGATTCTAAGGATGTTTAGCTCACTGGGAAGTTGTAAGTATTTAAAGTAATGCTACTGTTGCATTTGGCTATTAATTTTAGTTATGTAATGGTTCTTAATTCTTTTATTAAAGAAGTCAATTTAAATCTGTAAGCGCACCTTATAATGCATGAGAAATGGATTATTGTTCGTACCCTGGTTGAAACATTGTTATAGATAGTGTAATCCTGTGATGGTTTCCTCTTCGTGATCTCTCTGATATAAAAAAATTGGTTCCATGTAATCTATAAAATTTAATTTCTATGCCTTATGAAACCCGCTACAATTGTTTTGAGCTAAAGAAAAAATAACTGTAATTAATCTTACTGCTTATTTAAAGTTCATAGTATCTTGTAGTCTTAATCATGAATCTTTGCTGATTTTGTAGCGTGTGATCATATGTTCTTCTCTGAGTTGATGAAGGAAGCATCGGACATAGCTGGATCCTTTAGTTCTAGGGCTAGACATCTCCTCCATCTTCATGTTGCCAGCGGAATGCAAAAATATATGTTGCGTGTACGTCAATGTTTCAAAAATGATCAGCAAGCCATGATAGAAGAAGGGAGGATGCTAATTGAATACATTACAATGAACGCAATTGCTATTCATAAAATCCTGAAGAAATATGATAAAGTACTCAACTTTTGGTCCATTTTTGTGATTTCTTGTTTCTGATTCAGTTGGCATTATCTAGCGTAATGCTGATGACATCTAAATTTTACATTGATTAGGTGCATGGATCTTTGAATGGGAAGAATTTTAAATCCAAGATGAGGGCTGAACACATGGAGCTTTTGCAATCACCTTGGTTGATAGAACTGGGAGCTTTTTTTTTAATTTCAACAGGCTGGATTGTGGGGAATCTAGGGAGTTTTCTGGTCATTTCTCCCTTGAATTCAATGCTTCACAACCTGTGATGATGCTGACCCTTCTAAATTCCATAAAGCTAGAATATAATCTGACTTGTGCCATTTGCTTGGTATGATCTTGTTCCAGTACATTCCAAGGTGAAGAAAAGATGGGATATATTATATATTTTCTTACTTGTTTGTTTATTTATGGTGAACTGACAGGATATTGTTTTTAATCCGTATGCTTTGAGCTGTGGTCATCTCTTCTGCAAGTCATGTGCTTGCTCGGCTGCTTCAGTTTGGATGATTCAAGGCCTTAAATCTGCCAGTCCAGAGTCAAAGTGTCCAATATGCAGAGAGGTTAATGTTAAGCCTTAGAAGAAACTCGAGATGTATTGTCTTGAAAAGCTCCTTCTATATACTTTTTTATGGCCTTAAGCCTCTTCTTTACACAAAATGTTTGCAACAATAACTTGCGGATGTATATTCATTCTTTCAAATGTCTGCGTGGTAATTAGGATGCAAAGAACCTTAAAATTTGTTATGTGTCTAAACCCCAAAAATTCTTTAACATGCACCAGATTTTAAGTTATTTTCCTACAATATGCAGGTGGGAGTATATGCGAATGCAGTCCATATGCTTGAGCTAGACTTGTTATTAAAGAGAAGGTAAAGAAACTGAAAACTCACTTCATTTTCTCTTTTGAAAAACTTCATACATTTCTGAGTAGGAAATGTTTTCCAGGTTCAAACAGTATTGGTTGGAAAGATTAATTGCAGAACGTTCTGAGATGGTGAAGCAATCGAAGGATTACTGGGATTTACAAACCAAATATATGATTGGGTATTGATCTTCAGCTTCTCTTCTTTAAGATGAAGAAAGTAAACGATTCAACTATTGCTTCATTCGCACTGTCAGTATAGATCCCTACACCGGCTGCTAATGATCTGCACAGATGGGGAATTTCAGGTACACATTTCAATATTAACAGGAATAAAAAGAAAAAGATGTAGCTAGAGCAGAAGTATATGTTGGAAGCTTAGCTTTTATTGGGACCATCAACCGTTAATGAATTTTTCAGCTCTAATGGAGACATTTTGTTAAATTCGAGCCATGAATTCTTTGCACAAAGAGTTGCTAAGACAACAAAATATCATCAACTCCCCGTCCAATGCATTGATTATGTGCAATTCTCTGTGCAAAAAGTTGTTGGTTTGAACTTTCACAAACTGTGATTGCTCATTAAAAGGGACTCTGAACTTATGGTGTAATACTTTAGACTTCAAATCAGTATTAATTTGACAATTGTTTACTCATTTACATTTGATTAATATTTTATTTTATAATAATTATAATTTAAAAATCACTTCAAGTTATAAATATGTTCAACAACAATATATGAAACAAGTAGTTTGATTTAAAGTATTTATTAGGGGTAGTTGAGTTAAGCTTGGATCAATTCTGATCTAAAATTTAAATTGAATAAGAAATTATCGATTCTAACTTGAATTATTTTAATAATACGAGATAAATTAAATCAACCTAAATAAATAGTTGTAAGTTTGTCGATTTGTGTTTAAATTTAAAATATTAATTTAATTATAAAATTTTGTGGTCATGTCTTTTTAAGACATGTTTGATTTGGTTTAGTTTTATTTTAAAAGTATTATATAATTAAATATAAATAAGTTATTATTTAAATTAATAAAAAATAATATATCAACTACCCCTAAAGGTAATTATGCTCACAATTACTGCTGCAGGGCGTGGATGGGATGGCATCAGTGTGGGTCAAAATTAGCAGGATGCTCGACTGTGGCGCTTTGCTCTAGGCTTATCTGAATATTATCATAATAATAAAATAATCTAATATTAATTAAAATAAATATAAAGTTGTTTTACAGTTGTCTTATAATTTACATAATTTTTTTATTTTTATCAAATAGATCTCTGACTTTGTTTAAAATAACCAAATTACCCTTATTATATGAACATGTAACTTTGTAACTGAAAGGGTGGTTCAGTTATTTTAATGAGTTAGAGTTGGGACCTAGTTCATATAAGTAGAGAAAGTATGTCTTTCATCGTAAAATAATAAACACCAGGGATCTGTATATTATTATCCTAATAAAAAAAAAGTGGTTATCCCCGTAATTCATTGCCGGTTGTCTGGTTCTTCTACTCCCACTTGTATCTCACTCTTTCCGTGCCCGTTGGTTAGCTTCAGAAACTCGAGCATGGCGCTCTCGTTTTGGTTTTCACGTTTACGATCATCTTCGAAATCAATTCTCACAAATATCCGTGCTTCGAAATTCAATACTCAAACCACAAATTCCAGAACTCTTCTCACTTCCAGCTTCAACAACAGCTCGAAAACTGACAAACCATTTCTGCTATTTTCAACTTCTCTTCTTCCCTTAACTCTCGCCGTCTCTGCTGGGTACCTGGCCATTCGATCGCAGACAAACCCTTCTCTCTGTGACTCTTCTGCTCTTGATTCTCGGTCTCTCTCTCTCTCTCTCTCTCTTTTATCTCCAATTTATTGATTTCATTTGTTAAATTCTTGATTTTGATTATGGATTCTTTGTTTTTGAATGGATGCAAGCATTGGTGGTAAAGGAGATACAGAGTATCTGGTAAAGGGGTCGCACAACGAAGTTCCACAGGAGCTTGTTAAGGAACTGAAAGCCATTTGTCAAGTATCATTTGATATCTATCTTTTCTTTTGATTCTTTTGACGTTATGTTTTTTGATGGAAATATTTTATAGATATTTATGTTGATATGATGTGTATTCACTAATGGGATTATACTTTTTGATTCATATGTTCAGTTTAATGCTCAATGTTATCAGTAGGATGTTTCATGTTTCCATTATTTTTGCTATCGGGGATGGCTTTTTGATTTTACTACTTTTACTGGTCCGTGTTACCTATTTACATTCTAATATTTCAGTTGGATGCTATTTTCAGTATCAATACCAAGATATGTATCTTGTTAATGTGTACAAGTCCAAATTCATGAAAACTAGTGAAACTTTTTGTGTAAATTGGTGTAGGATAATATTACAATGGATTATGATGAGAGGTACTACCATGGAAAACCACAAAATAGCTTTCACAAAGCAGTTAATATCCCTGATATTGTTGTTTTCCCCAGGTGAGATTGCTTCTTCAATATTTACCTTGTGTTTTGTATTTAATATTTATTTATTGTTTTTCTGTTCAAAGTCACATTTGCATTAATCTCTTTTTTCTTTTGTAGAAGAAGAAATACAAACTGCATAAGACTTTATTAGGAATGCAAATATAATAGATTAGGTTGACCATATTTATTATGTTAATCATTTTCTGTACTCAACTGATTGGACTGTTTCTCTGAACTATCCATTTATTGAGTGGTCAATGTTTGTCAGAGATTAAGTCCCCTTCGTGCAACCTTTGAATTTAAATGAGTGACAAGTAATTCTCATGGATGCTTGCATGTCGCAAACATAGAAGAGAAACAAATTGGGAGATTTTAAGAGAGCTCTGAGTGTTGTTAGCAGTAATTTTTCTTCATTCTCATCATGTTTTATAGTTTCTCTGCAAAATTCTTCTACTGGTAATTTCTACATGCAGGTCTGAAGAGGAAGTTTCCAAGATTGTCAAGTGTTGTGACAAACATAAGGTCTTTGTTCTTCTTTTTCTGCAAATTATTGAAAGATGCCATTCCATTTCTTGTATTTGGGTCTGCAGATTTTTCAATAAAAGTATTTACCTTCCTCTTTTAATTGGATACCGCTTATTATGAAAGTTTTAGGTTTAATGCTTGTTGATGACTTGGTTTCTCTGGCTAAATCTAAAGATTTGAACCCATTTGTCATTGTGGTTTATTTACTTTGCTTTGCTTCATCTTGGCATGATTATAATATGAAAAAAAAATGTTCCTTTATCAGCATGTACTTATTTTGGTTTTCTTTTACATCGTAATCAGGTCCCTATTGTGCCTTATGGCGGGGCTACATCAATCGAGGGTCACACTTTGTTTCCTAATGGAGGTGTTTGCATTAACATGTCTTTGATGAAAGTATGTATCAATTTCATTTTTGTATAGTGTTACATAATATTTGATTCATTTAATTGAAAATATATACACTCAGCTGAGGAATAGCACAAGATGTGTCTCTTATTGTACAATAAAATAACCCACAGCGTAAATGCAATTGGTCAATTTCTTCTTTGTATCTTTCTCTTTTGCTGCAAGCATGCAGGTCAACTACCTTCCCTTATGAAAAATTCTGGGGGCAGAAAGGTCCACATTTAGGTAGATAATGTTATGTGTGAAGTAAACATTGCAGTTAAGATTTGGACTTTGAAGCCTTAATTTCTCTTTCCTCTCTGATGAAATATTGATATCTTGGGGCTAACCTTTTCAGTTTTGGGAGTTTAGGTTGTCTGTTATAGCTACACCTTGCAATTTGAAAAGATTTGTCCCTTCAGTTTCTTGTAACTTGCTCTGCTTGGTTGGCTCAAACAATATATGCCATCCAAATAAATTAATTCTAACTACCATACAGAGAATTTGTTAACAACTGCTTGCTTCAATATATTAATTTCTATACTTCCTTTTTTATTATCTAGTTATTGACTAATGGCTTCTCAATGAAATAGATGTATGGACATTTCTGTATTTTGTTTCATTTTTGCCCAAATGTTTGCTACTTTTACACAAAAATTTTCTTGATATCTATCGACTCAAGATTCTAAGCCTCTTGTGAGTGCAATTATTTTGGTTGCAGAAATTGTTTATTTGCTTACTTTATAAATGTGTCAAATGAATACATGTATCTGGGAAATTCCTTTGGCATTTTATTTAGGACTTATTGGATTATTTCCACATTGTAGAGTGTTAAAGCATTACATATTGAGGACATGGATGTGGTTGTTGAGCCAGGGATTGGATGGATGGAGCTTAATGAGTACTTGGAGCCATATGGGCTATTCTTTCCCCTCGATCCTGGTCTGGTTGCTATAAATTCTTGCAATTTTTCTTTGCAACGTCATCAAGTAGACTGTTTTCAATGTTTCATGTCTTTATCCTCTGTTACTGTTGCATTTATTCCTCCCACCCTCCTTGAAAAAATATGTTAATGGTATCTAGATCATTGCTTAGAATTTTTCAAGCTCTAAACAAGGTACAATATGCCTTGTGATGGTGTCGTGAGTTGTCATATTTGCAGTTACATGCGCTTAAAAATTGCTACCATATTCTGATACTCTGTTATATCTTGACATGCAGGGCCGGGTGCAACCATTGGGGGTATGTGTGCTACCCGCTGCTCTGGTTCCTTAGCCGTGAGGTAGTTGCTGTATCTTATTAGATCTAACTTCTTGTTTGTTGTTGATAATATTTACATGTAAGATATCTGTCAACCTGTAAAGAGAAAGAACAAGAAATATGACCTTAAAATATTAATGGCTAGTGGTGTTATATGCCATTTCTTTTCCCAATATGTGTGATGGAAAGTAGAGTGATGCCCTATACCACTCCTGTCCTTGTTATATAGCCTTTTACTCGTGAGATAATTTTGCTACCTTTTGCCTGAGAAATTTCTTTTTGGTTACTGATAATATCAAAGGTCTTGCATTTTCTTAAGTTTACTTTTCGATTCTTACTTCTTCGGCTGCTGAACTCTCAGTTATTCTCCTATGTTACTTTTTCTCTCTAAATTATTCTCTTACAAATTTACTTGTCTGAACTGATGAATAATAACTCGTGGAATCTATTTAAAAGTTCTTATTTGCTATTGGATTTAATGATTTTGCTCTTAGCATGTAGGTATGGAACTATGCGTGATAATGTCATCAATCTCAAGGTTTGTTATTTTCCTTTCTGATGTGCGGTTTCATTATATTGTAATGTATTTCTTATTCAATGTACATCTCAGGTAGTCCTTGCCAATGGAGATATTGTGAAGACAGCTTCTCGTGCTCGAAAAAGTGCTGCAGGGTTTGTTAGCTTATCTATTTAAATCTAGTAACGGTGGTTTTCTGCTGCTTCTATCCAAAAATCAGTTTTTCGTTTTGAGAAAGTGAATTTATTAGAAGTCAAAAAAGTATAATGAAGTATTCCCAATCAATAGATATGTGATACTGAAATGACCTCTTAAGGTGGTATAATGGTGTTTGAACCTTTTTATATGTTGGATTAAGCTTTATCTAATCCCTTGTTTGCTGTCAAGATGCCCTTTATTCCTGCTACAACTTCTAGTCACACACGTCATGAATTTTTATGTATGTTTATCTTTCTTAACCAGGCCTGCGTAAATGCCAATATAGATGTGTGTGTGTGCATGAGAGAGAGAGAGAGAGAGAGAGAGAGATGTTGGATTAAACTTTACCTAATCCCTTGTTTGCTGTCAAGATGCCCTTTATTCCTGTTACAACCTCTTGTCACACACGTCATGAATTTTTATGTAAGCTTAACCTAATCCCTTGTTTGCTGTCAAGATGCCCTTTATTCCTGTTATAACCTCTAGTCACACACATGTCATGAATTTTTGTGTATGTTTATCTTTCTTAACTAGGCCTGCGTAAATGCTAATATAAATGTGAAAGGAATTTGTATTCACTTATTGTGTTTGGTTTAATTTGTGCCACATTGCTTCAATGATTTCAGTTATTCTTATATTCTCAGTATTTATCCTGTCTGGGCCCCATATAATGCTTCCATGCATGAAAAATGGACTCAATTAGCAATAAGTTTGAATCTTATTCTTCTAAAGTGTTTTTGGTCATTTTGATACATAGAAGATAGCTATTTTCAATCCACGAGCCTTATGAAACCTTTATGTGTTAGGTATGACTTGACCCGACTGATAATTGGAAGTGAGGGAACGCTGGGTGTGGTAACAGAAATCACTCTGCAGCTTCAGAAAATTCCACAGCATACAGTGGTACCTTGACCTTTCTTTGTTGAAAATTTCTTTTTAATTCAATTCAAATGTCTGTGTAAAAGTTTAGTTTCCTTGAGGCAATGAGATGGAAGTTATATGTGTGTTTGTGTGTGTGTGTGTGTGTGTTATGTGTTGCTTGCAGTCATAATACTTGTTAATTTTATCTTTGAAATTTTCATACAAGTTCTTTGATTTCCTATACTTGTGGCATTTATGCTTTACAAGAAATTGATTGATATTTGTAGTGGTGGTCCTTCTTCACTAGTTGTTAACTAAAAGTATGTACTAAGATTCAAATCTTCCCTTTTACATTTTGTTTTCCATGTAAAAGACGGAAGTTGAAGTTTCAAATTCTGTGTTGCTAGGCTGTTTGCTCCTTTAAATTTTTTTCTTCCACCCTCTAATACTTAACAATAATCTATATGTTGAAAGTCAACAAGGTGGGAATAAAAATTGGAGTGGGTGGTGTTGCTTAATGTTTGGGAAAAGTTTTAATCAACTGTTGATGAAGGAAACATCTATGCACTTTAGATGGACAAATGAAGATGATTTGTGTTGTCTCAATTTCAAAATTTCTGGTTACTGGTTCTTTTGCTTCTGTAGATGTTAGTGCTGCAATAGTAATAGCAAACACAATAAACCTTTGAATTGGTGGGATGCTATATACAGGAACATTTCCATTACAAAGCAGAAAAAAAGAAAAAAGACAGCTACAAACTGGCAAGCAAAGTGATAATTGTATCATTTGGTACTTACTATTATGTGCTCGTAGCTTATCATGATTTTGATGCTTTTAGAGTATGAATTTGCCGACCTTCAATCATAAAGAAGTTTCCTTCAATGGAGTATCAAAATGTCTCTTCAGCACTCATTATATGATACTTTCTTGTTACATATCCTTCTCTAACATTTTATTTTCTTATCAATCAATTAATTCTCATCCTCTACAGATACTAAATGGTTCTATACTTTTATTTTCTTGCCCCCTCTTTCATTGTCCTTTCTCCATCTTCAAATTCTTAGTGGTTAGATTCTCCATATTATTTGTGTATGGATGAATTTTGTTGATCAAGTCTGATAATGTTATAGGTTGCGATGTGTAACTTTCCCACGATTAAGGATGCAGCAGATGTTGCTATTGCTACTATGTTGTCTGGCATTCAGGTAGAACTTAATCTTTAAATGTAGTTCACCTGTTCATATTCCTTTAAAGTTTTTTAAATTTTTGATAATGTGTGATAGGTGTCAAGGGTGGAGCTACTGGATGAAGTTCAAGTGAGGGCTGTCAATATTGCTAATGAGAAGAACATGCGTGAACTTCCAACTTTGATGTTTGAATTTATAGGCACCGGTGAGATGAGATCTCTTTTCAATTTTAAAACATTTCTTTAATTAATCTAATGTTGGTCAAATTGAGAAAAAATTTGTCATGCAGCTCATTTATTTAAACTTTTTTTTATAAAATATGTTATGAATCTAGAGTATCTCATATATGTGTGGAATTCAAACTGGTAAGACAAATCAGGAGCTATCTCACATTTCATCCTCTTTTTCCTCTCATTATTTGTATCCTGAATAATGTATCTGTTCCTGTAAAGAGCCACTTTGGAAATTGTCTTCATTTTTACCTGTGCTAATTTTTAATATATTCTGTCTACACCTTAGAGGCATATTCACGCGAGCAGACGCTAATTGTTCAAAAAATTGTTTCTGAGCACTATGGCTCTGATTTCATTTTTGCGGAAGATCCTGAAGCTAAAAAGGAACTTTGGAAGGTAGAGGAATTTGATTCCTGCTGAATTGTATGTGTTTTACTTTCTTTTTTGGTTGAAATGTGGGTTTGTGGCTTTGACATTCACATTATGTTGTGTGTTTTTATTTCTTTTATTTTTCTAAGGGCTTGTGATCCTCTACACTGAAATTTTATCATAGATAGTAGATTTTAAATATGAAATTATCAAACTGCCTTACTGTAATTTTATGGAGGTCTTAGCAGCTTTTAAGTGTACATAAATGATTTCTTAGTAGATACATTAGAACTGTGAGTCAATATATAATTATCTTTAATGCAAAATGCACAAGCTTTATATGTGTTTTTGATTTCATTCAAATTATCAACCCCATTTTCAATCTTGGTATTTTTAACCAGTGTGCTTGTGCTCACATGTTGGGTCAATTTTGTTGGCATAAACTGCTGGCAGAACTTTTTTTTCTTCTTTTGGACATTTCTCAGTTGGCATCAATTTTCTTAGTTGTAATCCTATCTGCATTTTGTGATGTTTGCAGATAAGGAAGGAAGCGCTCTGGGCTTGTTTTGCTATGGAGCCTAGTTTTGAGGCAATGATTTCTGTGAGTTTAACATTAACAATCTTATTCATATATATGAATTCTGTCATCTTTTGTCTAGTTCAACTTGCTTAATTATGTTGAAACATGTTTCATACAATTGTTCCGTAATATACTGGTTATTGCCAATTTAGTTCTAAACAGGATCTTCTTTAATGATCCATGGACTTGCTGTGATGTAATCCATCAAGTTTTTCAAGCTGAATTTGGACAGTATTCTTTACCAAATCATTTTCTCACCCACTTTTGTATTTTTCCCTTTCCTTGACCCCTAGGATCTTTTTTTTTCCCTTTCTATTTTTTTTTCCTTCTGGGAGACGTGGGGAAGAGAGCAAAATTCCCAGAAATAATCAAGAAATGAATCATTTCTTTTCAGTGCTTCCATTCTTCTAGGGTGTTATACTGATTACAAAATAATTAATCTCAATTGTTTTTATCTTTATATTTGAATTCCTTTTCCTTAGTGTCAAAAATTACAATATTCTTCTTGCTAATTTCCAGAACTTGTATGTCTAATTTGTGATTAGGTAGTTCCTGTGTTATTAACTTACTTATCCTTATTTTGCTTAAGGTTCCTCTTTGCTGATCTTTCTTCTTTTGTCCAGGATGTATGTGTCCCACTGTCTTCTCTGGCGGAATTGATCTCAAAGTCCAAAAAGGAGTTAGATGCATCTCCACTGGTTTGGTATGTTCACAATAATTATTTTAATTTTGAAAATGGTTTGCAGGTTAAATACAGGTTTATGTTTCATTATCGGCATGGGTAGTTGAACTGATACTTGTCTTGCTTATACCACTTTTTTTTTCTTCTTACAGCACAGTTATTGCTCATGCGGGTGATGGTAACTTCCACACTGTGATTCTATTTGACCCGAGCAAAGAAGAGCAACGGCAGGAAGCAGAAAGGCTAAACCAATTCATGGTTCATGCTGCCTTGTCGATGGAAGGTAAATATGAATCTGATTAGTATTAGACTATGGATAATTGAGGCTCTCTCTGATAAGATGTGGACTTTTTGTTTGTGGAAAATATGTTTAGTTTAGTTATTATCTGTTGTGCTATCTATAAATTGAATACTTGTAGTCAAGACAAGTGCTATGAACTATGTTCCTTTTGCTACAATTGGTTTTCTTGATTTTCTATGGGCAGGAACATGTACTGGTGAACATGGTGTAGGCACTGGGAAAATGAAGGTACATGTTTCAATCTTATCTGCAATATTCTACCTTGTTTCATGTGGGATAGTGCCTACCAATGCAATTATATCCTCAAGTGGTGGCAGTTCCGTTACTGGTCTATGGACATTTCATTTTTGTGCAAGTGTAATAGCTGTAGGGACATAACTTTTACTTATGTCAACTAATTTTTACATTTTGGGTATCTTTCAAAAGTTATATGCTCATGGTGCTGTTTACAGTCTGTGAGAATACCAGAATCTAAGATCCTTTGTGCTCCAGCTAGCACTCTTCATTCTCTTCTCAACGTGTTATTTCTGTTCTAATTAAATTTGATTTATGTTCCCAGTATCTAGAAAAGGAGCTCGGGATTGAAGCATTGAAGACAATGAAAAAAATCAAAGCGACACTAGACCCCAATAACATCATGAATCCAGGAAAGCTAATTCCACCACATATTTGTTTCTGAATTTTGCCGCAACATTCCAACATCTCTCTCTCAGTCTGATATTGCACATGTGCTCCTCTGCAAAAGTAGTAGCAACAAACTGCACAATCCTTGGCTTGTTTGTAGCATTTTGAGTAAGTAATCCTCACAGATCTGCTTTGCTTTCAAAAGGGAAAAATGGGCCAGACCTGGTAAGTGGCTACCTTGTCCCATCATTTGTCACCAAGATTCAAATTTGTGTTTAAAGTGGTTGCTTGAAATTGCCTTCTCAATATTCTGCATTCCAAGTCAATAACCGATGAGGTGGCTATAAGTTTTACAACTATAAAGTTTTTTGTCATATCTTTTAAGCTATAGGTGAAGCTTTCTAAACTGCATGCTGCTACTTTTCAAAGTAGAACAATTAAGTCTGAAAATTTAAACGAGATATATAGTGAAAAAGTTAGGACTTGCATCCCTAAGAGACTGTATTGTAGACGGACACGTTCCACACTAAACCTAGTCTAAGGCTGCTGCCTAGGGAGACATAATACTGTGGATGAAAAAGGAAATCGCACCAAATTCCAGCACTAATAGAAGTGATAAATAGACAAAGAAATGCAAGACAAATCAAGGGTTGGCACAAATTGCACGTCCTTGTCGAGAATGTAGCAGAGTCCAGGAAGAGTAGTTTGTTTGCATATTAAATGAAAAAAATATATTGCTGCAAGTTTCAACATCGATTTATTACTAGGAATCAAATTTTTGATGGTTATATCTGATTCTAAAATGATAGATTCCATTTGTGAGATTAGTTGACAAGATCATCAGATTGCAATTTGCAAATTCCTATGAAGAATTAGCGTTTACCTGAGTGTGTCTTACCCCTTTGGAAGGCGTGTACAAGTGCAACACTTGAAAATGGACAAACTCCGAATGGTCATTATATCACAAACCCATTACAGCGTATCTTAGAAAGATTATGGAGGTTGCATCTTGTTTCGGCCTACGATTACAGTATTGGTTTCTTACGAAACTGATTATAGAATTTACAACAACATATAAGCGAGTTGTAACTTGAAATTATAACATATATGTCCTAATTGTCTGTTGTTTGCGATGGGTAAAACGAGGAAAAATTAATTCTACTTATTTGTTGTAATGAAAATGGACAAAAAAAAAGGGGGGGCATTTGGTTTGATAACAAATGAGCCCCTGAAGTTTATATGTTTTTATAAATAGATAGACAGTTTACCATTTATAACAAATGAGTCTTTACCCCTATTGAAGTAATCAAAATTTTTAAAATTTTACGATATGTGAGGGTCAAAATTTGGTAATATAAGAGGTGTTGGAGCCATTAAATTATAGACAGGAGATTACCTTTTACAAATGGACAAATTATGTCTCCGGTTACTAAATTAGGAACATTTAAGGACCCATATATTGTAATCTTATTTGAATATTTTGTTTTAAGATCAAATATTGTGTGGGGTTGATGTCTATATTTGTTGTGGAACTCACAATATTTGAAACATTAGAATATATATGGAGTCATGACAATTTTATGGTTAGTTTTAAGTTTCATATTATAAATCAATTTTAATTCTTTAGTTGGTGACAATGAGGCAAATGCTAATTGAAGTGGAGCATAGACTTTGCAATCAATAATATTTTTACCAATTATTCAAGATAAAGATTGGGCAAAGAAAGGTAGAAAAACAAAGGAGAATTTTTTGACAAACTTTATCATGACAATGTCCATTTAGTTTCTTTTATGGTAACTCAACTACATTAAGTGCTTCGAAAAGAAAGTATCAAGATCAATAGCTTATTGTTAGATTCCCTATCCTTATTGCTTTTGATTTTTAGAAAAGAAAGTTGAAACTTTTTATTTTTATTTTTTATTGAATTAAATTATGAAATCAAATTCAATTTCAATATATGAACCAAATAATAATAATAATAATAATAAAACTAGTATGCAAGAAGAAATGAGCTTCCATGGCATGATAGATAATATCAATTAATTTTATATTATATACACCTAATAATAATAATAATGAATATATATTTAAATATGGGATTTAATACTCTGAATTTAATGTTTCTAAATTTTGAATTGCTTTTAGAAAACATTACCATGGCCTCCAAGCTCATATATGGTCTACATTCAAAACATAAAAAGATAAAAACACAAGTGTTACTTCTTGTAAAATTACAAATACATTCCAAAATTTTACCAATATCTAAAATTTATCCCCTGCTACCTGCCTTTATAACAACAATCACACCCCATTACCACCATCGGTAACGGAGCAAAAATCTCTCTCAAGAAAAAAAAACACTAACGGAAATTGCAAATGGGTTCTCTTCCTCGTCTTGTCGAAGATATGGGCGGCGTCCTGCAACTGTACAGCGACGGCACCGTTTGCAGGTCGAAAAATATCGAATTTCGCATGCCTTTAGATAATGAAGATTCTGTCTTCACTAGAGACTGTCGGTACGATGAAAACCATGACCTCCGTCTTCGTCTTTACAAACCCATATCCGAGAAATCCTCCGCTGTCGTTGTATACATCCATGGCGGAGGTTTCTGCGTCGGCTCACGCGCATGGCCAAACTCTCACAACTGTTGCCTGCGTCTGGCATCTGTGCTCAACGCTCTTGTCGTTGCGGTAGACTACAGATTGGCGCCCGAACATCGGCTGCCCCGCGGCCATGGAGGATGCTTTTACCGCCATGAAATGGCTGCAAGCTCAGGCTCTGAGTGAAAATGGCGATGCATGGTTCAGTGAGGTTCACTTTGACAAAGTCTTTGTACTTGGGGATTCGTCAGGGGGAAATATTGCTCATCATCTGGCGGTTCAGCTCGGCAGAGGCAGTGGTTCGACTGACCTGGCACCGGTTAGGGTTCGAGGTTATGTGCTGTTGGCGCCATTTTTTGGCGGCGAAGTAAGGACGAAATCCGAGGCAGGGCCGAGTGAAGCCAGGCTGAGTCTGGAAGCACTCGACAGGTAAATACGTTCAAAAAGTTTATAAATATATTATTAATGTTGGAGACTCTGTAGTGTTAATTATTTACAAAGAATAACATAATAATGATATTTATGGCAAATAGGTCCCCACTCAAAACCGAAATAACCAAAACAATTAACTTTATTGTTGTTAAGTCACCTACTCTAATTTCATATTTAAAATCATCTCTTTAATTGTCAAAATTTAAAAACTCGAATATCATTATTCTATCGAATATTCGTGTTATTTCTATCCATTATTCCTTTTTAAAAATAGTTATGTTATTTTATCTTTCTACATAATTAAAATTAAACATATAAATTTTACGTTAAATTATTTAAAACGAGCGCAAACTACTTTAGCAAAAGAGATTAGAAATTTATGGTATATTATTCTTAAAATTGATTCGCTTTATCTAACAAATCTCTCGTAAAAATTATTTATGATTTTATTCGATTTAAATTAAAATAATTATGTATAAAAAAAAGGAATAAATTTTTTTTTATAATTTTATATTTTTAATTTTTAAAAATTTAATAATATATTAGTGAAGAATTTAAATTTTTATTTTAATAATTTTTTAAAAATTTTAATAAAATTAACTAAGGATATAAAAAACTAAAAGATGATCCAAGTCTTAGCACGCCACCCCCTACAGTGCCACTCATAACATTCAAACTTTGATGACATTTCGGTCCTTATTATTTTATGATTTCTTAAGGTGAGGCATATAGTATGTTAATTTATATCAAATAGGTACCTGATAGTTATCAGCGATCACAGACTAAAATGCTCAATCTGTTTATTAATCTTTGAGAATATACAGTAAGTAACATACATGCGTTGAAATAACTTGTATCATAAAAAAACAATTTTTAAAAAACGACAAAAGGGAAGACAAAAGGAATTTTATTTTGTTGTGTCAACTCTCCATCACCAGAAATTTAATGTGGGGGTTCCTATCACTAAAAAGTTGCCCATTGGAAAGTCACTGCCTGCGTCTATCCTAGCTCACAGGTTGCAAATAATGGAATCAACCGTGTTATGTTGTGAATAGAGTGAACTAGCTAGAAGACAAGTAAAATTAGCCAATTAGAAGGCCTGCCCTTACCAATGGCAGAAAAGGTTGTGGAAGAGCTATCCTCCTGCTTTTAGGTGTTGCGATTTGATCTTGAATTAGCTTGTAACCATTAATTTCTGTTCAAATTGTTCAAACCAAAGGTGGCAAGATCAATAAATTAGCCTTATCACAAAGAGCAGAAGTTATGGCATGGTTTCCTGGAATTAAATTTAAACCAATTGCTGGCTGTTCTTGAATCCTGTGGTTCTTCCATGAACGAAAGAAGGCAACGTTTCTTTTTAAGTAGTGATGATTATTTCATTTTTTAATGCTTGATTAGTCAAGATTGTCTTATGTTCTTATCCACTTCAACAATAATTATATGCAAATCATGGATAATAGGGAAAGAAATATAGCCACGTTTAATGGATACTTACACCATTGTTTTTTCTGAAATATCCCATCACCCGTAGCATTACAAGTCAGCGATGTGATATCCCAAAAGTTAACCTCCATTTCAAATCATGATTATATTTGTAGTTAGTGCCTAATCCATAATAATAAGTGACAGTGCATGCTCTATCCAACATTATCTTTCCCCTTGACTTGTATGCAAACGAATGGTACGCCAATATTAATTGGAGGAGATTGACGGAGACTTTCCAGTGTCATCCAACTTTCTAGCAAAATCAAATTAGCACCAATGATTATCGGGGTGTGATTTTGTCGTCTGTCTGTGCCGTTGGTTGTGAATTATTCAAAATATTGAGCGAGATTATTTGCCATGTCACTAAATACAAAATCTTTGTTTTATGCAAGGCAGATTTTGGAGGCTATCATTACCGACCGGGGAAACTAGAGACAACCCATATGCAAATCCCTTCGGCCCTGATTGCCCTAGCCTTGAACTAGTCAGCTTTGTTCCGATTTTGGTCGTTGCTGGCGAAAATGAATTGTTGAAAGATAGGGCTAAAGAATATGCAAGGAGATTGAAAGAGATGGGAAAAAACATCGATTACATCGAGTTTGAAGGAAAACAACATGGGTTTTTCACCAACGAGCTATTGTCAGATGCTGCCAATGAATTTCTCCAAATCGTCGGGAAATTCATTTCGGAAAACTCGAACTAGTCGAGAAGATTATTTTGGTTAGTTGCCATGTTAAGCAACTTGTTAATCTATGAACTTTGGTAGATTAATTGTATAATTTATAGCCTGTGTGTCTTCATATTGAATAAAAGGTTTTTTCTTGATGACTACTGCCCTGTAATATCTTTGAGCCTTGAAAAAGACAATTTTCCACGGAGTGCAATTTATTGATTGAAGCAGCAAATCTCTTCAATAATGGGGGATTGGACACAATAGTCAAGGCAGCAATCATAAATTAATTTATTGAATTAACATTTTATTAATAGTTATTAATTCATAATTTATTACATAAAGATAGGCAGACAGTATATATAGAGACATGTTACACTGGATGAAAAGGAAGTCACTTATCAACAGATTCACTCCCACTAGTATAAAACCCTACGTTGACACAGAAATTATTACAGACACAACAAAGGGTTGGGACAAATTACAAGTTTATGTCCAATATACAATGAAGATTTAAGAAGTATTTCGTTTGCATATAAAAAATTAAAAGTTTCAAGAAAGTTTTATTATAGGATAGGAATAAAATTTTGAGCTCAACCTATTTTAAGCCACTAGTGGGGATGTGCTCTACTGAGAATGTACACCTTCAAATGAGTAGTAGCATTGTGCCCTTCCTATCAAATCAATCGATTTCAAGTGGGGAAAGCACAGGTGGGGATTTGCCGACATTGAAATTCTGCTTGTAGAATCTCAGAATTTTGCTTCTTACTTTCATAATTTCAGTTTCTTTAATCTGGGTTGAAATTCTGAATGCTGATTGAGCAGTTTCTATTATGTGGTATTCTCTGCAACCTGCTAGCTTGCTCATGTTGTGCTGTTCCGTTTCCATGTAATTGTTGCCTCGTTGTAACAAGTTAATTCAAATTGAATATTATTGTATGGTTTCTTACAATGCTTAATTTTCAAAGTATTTTTAGTTTTATCATGATCAACATAGCGCCAGCTACCTACAACATCCACCATCCATTTCATTAATTAAATGCAGTTAGTTTCAATAACAATGTATGCTTAACTATCAAATTTGGGTGAATTACACACACTTATTTCAATTTTTTATTTACCACTTGCCCTTCAATTAGATATCCTTAAGATTCAAAAAATAGTACTTTCATTTTCTTAAGTTCTAAACAAATTTATTAATTAAACCACACTATGATTGTGGTAAGGATTGGATCCATTTAAAAAAATTGGTATATGCCAATTTATATATACATGGGTGCATTCTCTTAATTTAAATGTTTTGACTTAAATTGAGACATTAATTTTAGGCCTTTGATTCATGCAATTCAAAGATAGATAGAAATGCTAAGTTGATAATATTAAATGTTATTTATTATTTTAATTTTTAATAATTAGATCTGCGTGAATAAATAATTCAAAGCTCATAGTTCAATTTAATTTAAAAATTTAAGTCAAGCAATGCTCACCCTTTATATATATATTTGGTGGGGTTTCTTTAATACTTAAATTAAAATATCAATTTCAGACTATTCATTTATACAATCCAATGATAGATAAAAATATTGAGTTAGCAATATTGCATAATTAATTTAATGATTGAAAAATGATGTAAAAAATTGTGTAAAATTAAAGAGTATTCGATATTTTTCCGAGTCTTTTTTTTGCCCCCTTCCTTTGGACCTAAACCTGTCTTCCATAATCTTTAATAGAAAGATTATCTTAGTTAATCATAGGTTATTTTAATTAATGAGCAGTATTTTTATATTTAATAAGTGATTATTCTATATTTAATAAAAAATTATTTATTCGTAGGATAGAAAAGTTGTAAAAAATACTATCATTGAATTATAATCTCGGCATGTAATAGAAGAAACTAGTACATTTATGATGTTTGCACATTGAGACAGGGATCGAGGCTTGTTCTCTTCTTGCCATCCATCTAAAATATCAGTTTATTAGGTGGTGCCATGTAACGCTCCCGAATATAAACATTCATAAATTATGAACATATTTTTGTGTGCAGCCCTCCGAAATCTGGCACAACTTGGTTGAAAGCCCTGTGCTTCGCCACCGTAACAAGAACACTTTTCCACAGTTCTGGAAGCCCTTTGCTCAGTGAAGTACCCCACGATTCTATTCCCATCCTGGAGGTAGATTTCATTAACAATTATTCAACGGCATGGGAGCCAGATCTTCCTCTTTTATCCACACATGTTCCATATTCTTGGCAACCAAAATCCATCATGGATTCAGGTTATAAAATTGTATATATTTGTAGGGATCCCAAGGATATATTTGTTTCACTTTGGCACGTCGCAAATAAGGTAAAACTTGAGAAGTGGGAAAAAGTTTCCTTTGAGGAAGCTTTTGAATTGTTTTGTAAGGGAACTTCTTTTTATGGACCTTACTGGGATCATGTTTTAGAGTATTGGAAAGCAAGCCTGGAATTCCCAAATAGGATTTTGTTTCTAAAATATAAGGAGATGCTGGAAGATACTGCATTTTACTTGAAGAGATTGGCCGAGTTCATGGGTAGTTCTCATCTTTTCTTGCAGCTGAATCCTTGGATGTAAACTGAGGGTAATCGAAACAATGCCACCAGGAACATCCTTGTGCGAAGTGACATGTGGAGGTTCGGCAGTTTTGCGTGCGCAACGAGGGTACCGATGCAGCAAGACCACTATGCGATGATGAGCAATCGAATGTACTGGCATGGCATGGTAAGAGTGTCCCAGAGAGTGTTTGTCATGCGGGGTTAAAACTTCTTGCACTGAATCACCGCAAAACATCCTTTGTGAAGGTAGAGAACCGAGGGACAGACTGGGAATGATACGATCTGTCCTGTGCGGCAAATGCTTACGATGACATAGACTGCAGGAAAGTACCCAGAACATTCTTGTTCATGGCAGTGGGGTCAGGTGTGTTCGGCAGTGTGCAGGACTTTAGCTCCGTGAATGAAGTATAGAACCAGTAGATTCGTCCAGGTGACATTTACTCCTAGTACGGTCTGGAGATGGATTAGAGTGTCACGGGATGATTGAAGTATTGTATGACGTTCCCGCGAGAGATGGATTGAATTGCTGGTCGTCACCAAAACATCACTGTGAGAGACTCTCGATAAAATCATGGAAGACAAATTAGGAGAACGAGAGGACGCACATTGGGTCCGTTGATTCTGCAATCACTTCGGGATCTGAGACACGGGCGGCAAGCACTGCCTGCATGAACATCCGTTGCGAATACTATGACAGTCTGAGAGTACGTATTTGGTGGTCACTTTCATGAATTTGCGACAGTAGTGTGCTACGATCGTTCAATTTTTCTGGGTTTGAAATTGGCTTGACCTGCTGATGAGAAATGAGAGGTTCCTCCCGAGTGAGCGTTATAGACCACTACCTGCTCCTGATGAAAATCCTGTTACGGGCCGTATGGGCTGTTCGGTATTCCCGATGGGTACGGTATGGGTGTTTGCTCATCTGTATCTGTGAGGACATCGTTCAAATTCTCAATGCAATTCACCGAAAAAATACCTCCTAGTTGTGGTTGGCTTCTTTACAATGCTGAGACTGATTTGCAAGAGGCATTGAGGGTACATTTTTGTATTGGTTGCTCAACGCTCATTGCGGACAAACTATCGGAGAATAACGAACTCACCGCTAGAACATTATGATTCCAACAACAGTGGCACACACGTATCGCGATTGTCATTAAGTCTAAGAGTAGTTAGTGTTGTTGATCAGCAGTAATGACGTGACATGGTAATAAGCATGCCTTAAACCATAAAATTTGGTGAGAGTGACAACGTCGCGATCAAATGACAATTCCTGACGGCCCACAAGGCTATCCTCCTCAATATTTTAGGGCCCTACAGTGTTGTAGTTCCTGACTTAGCCCCTCAAGTCTTAGGGGGATTATCTTTCCTTACTAGGTCGTTATTCACATCAAAACATCAAATTAGGTGGATAGTACTTTGGTGGCTTAAGTTCTAAAACAAATTCGAATACCTGAGAGGTTCGAATCTGGGTACTTTCTGCAATCTCGGCGTTGTAGTAAGGTTTATTATATATATATTAGAAACCATTGGTAGCATGCCGAACTTTTATATTCGGACAATGCCCGGAACATACTTGTCGAAGTGACAGTGGGTATACCAGCAGGCTTTTGCTGGGTTCGGCTTGAGCCGAAAATGATGCAACAGACGTTTACACACATCAGTTAACAACCTCAATACACGGCCGCGGCGTGTACTGACCAAGCATAGGATAATTAACATCAATGACACTGACAATACCTGATCAATAACATCAAGAGGCCATTGCTGATAGAGATGGTGCATGGGTGTTATGTCAAAGTGCCGGGGATAAACTGTCATTTGCAATCCACCATAAAACATGTTAATCCCTTGTGTGTAACACAAGTCGAAGACAGATAGGCAAAGTTTGGGGCCTTAGTTCTGCCAAGCTTTGGGACAAACTCGGGGAAGGGGATTTAATAGTGACATCAGAATCATTCTTTGTTCTACGGCAAGAGGGTGTCAACGGTAGTGATTGCTTGTTTAAGGTTGGCGATAAGTGGTAAGTTAGTGATCTTAAAGCTAAACTGGAATAATACCATCAATGACCAGCATTATGATATATACGTGACCACAGTCCCGTACTATTTCCAAATAGCACAATCATGACTGAGTACCAATTATCTTGGTTACTAGTGAGTGGTATCACACGTAAAGTCTAACCGTCATAGTTTGCTAAGTCTGGCGAAGTCTTGACCTTTAATTATTACAAATTGTGCATGTAGTCCCAGTGTCACTCAAAAATTCCTTCGGGTAGGTTTGCGGAACAAAGCATAGCAGCTGCCTTAAGCAAAGTACTTTAATGATATACATCACGGGAGAGTTTTATGCGAGAAGGACAATATTCGGACAATGCCCAGAACATCCCTTGTCGACGTGACAGTGGGTCAGGTGGGTTCGGAAGTGTGCACGACGTGATACC
The DNA here is from genome assembly GCA_019650275.1 of Xylocarpus granatum. Classification (NCBI taxonomy): domain Eukaryota; kingdom Viridiplantae; phylum Streptophyta; class Magnoliopsida; order Sapindales; family Meliaceae; genus Xylocarpus; species Xylocarpus granatum. Next base: position 1,331 of record BNST01001909.1, on the reverse strand, counting down.
GATTGTGCTTACAAAAAATCCTTAGAGTGATTGATTGTATAAACGATTTAAAACACAAAATGCCCACAAACTAATATGATCTGATCACTGCTTGAAACGGCCAATGGAAAAGTATACCACGTGTAGAGGGTCAAGAACATGAGCGAATGATTATAGCTCAGCTCGCATGCTGGAAGATTATAACACACTAGTTACCCCATTGCAATCAGCCAAAGTCATTGCCCCAAAAACAGTTGAATTATTTAATTGTTTAATGAAACATAAGGAGACAGAAGGGTGCGAACCAGAGGCGAAGTGGGCACAGAGTGTTAGCCAAATGTTCAGAAGAAACATTCGGTGTTAAAGATGTTGGGGTGAGTTTTCTGGGTAGTACATGAGAACATTCTTTTTCGTCACGATTTTGGGGTAGGGATGTTTGCAGGTATTAGATGTATCGTCGTTGTGCATCGTTGTGCTGTACAAGGACTTCAAGCTCCCTGGGATCGATTGTAGATCCATAGCATCTCACGGACAATAAAGTACAAGGCGACAGGCCTTTGGCAAACTTGGGAGTAGATGGGGTACACGATTAAAATCGATGTGGATTTGTAAGTTCCGTGGGAACTCTCTTCTGTTGTTTGGTTATTGCGGACGTTCATCTGTAAAACGTAATTGCGTGGGCGTAACCAGCAGGGATTGGTCCTTTTGTAATCCTCTGGGATGGTGGATTATGATGATGAATCAGAGATTGATGATTTGCTGACATTGAAGAATTGTTATGCATCAGAACAGTCCGTGCGGGACCGAGTGACCGGTAAAGGGTGTAGTTCAGGATGAGGTTTCGGCGTTTGGGATTATGGGTTTCGGCTATTGGAGTAGTACCACAAAGGCGTAGGTTAGGTCAGGTTGATATTTATGGAATGAGCAAATCCTTTCTGCAACTAGGAGGCCACAGCAGAGCTTGAACTAATAGCAATTAAGAGGATATATCATACCTCATGACTGTAAACAATTTTGAGGTACGGCTAACACGAACAAATGGTATCGAGGAGCTAATGAGGCTGTTGATACTATGTGCAAAAGATTTTCTAAAGGGATTACGCACGAACAAACTCTTGCACTCACCTAGAACATATCCCTAAGGGTGATCGACGCATTCAGGGGTTTATGTGCTCTTAGTTGTCCAGTTCTGACCACTGGGAAAGTCCATCTTCTTTTACTTTGTGCCCTTTTCTTTTCCAAAACTCTTTCTCCTTCCCCCTCTTCCTTCTCCTCCCTCCCCCTTCTCCTCCTCCTCTCTTCCTCTTTCCTTTCTTTCTTCTCTCCCTTTTTTTTTTTCCCCTTTTTTTTCC
>BNST01001908.1:0-11928 GCA_019650275.1 Xylocarpus granatum | reverse complement strand
AGGGATGTTCCGGTCACTAGTGAAAGTTCATCCCACACACTGCCCAATGTTCCCGAAGCCTCTGCCGCACCTGCAGGGATGTTTTGGTCACTCCTGGAAGTTTGTCCTGCATACTGCCCAATGCACACAAAACCTCTGCCAAGCCTGCAGGGATCTTCCCATTGCCCCCGGAAGTTCATCCCATACATTTCAAAAGTGCCTGATGCCTCGGCCGTGCCCTGCAGTTATGTTCTGGTTGGTCCTGGAAGTTCATCCCGCACACTGCCCAACGTGTCAGAAGCCTCTACCATGCCCAGGGGATTGTTCCGGCAGCTCCCAGAAGATCATCCCGTGCACTGCTGAATGCGCCCGACACCTCTGCTGCATCCGCGGGATGTACTGGTCACTCCCGGAAGTTCATCCCGCGCACTGCCAAATGCACCCAATGCCACTTCCGTGCTCGTAGGGATGTTCTAGTAGCTCCAGAAGTTCCTCCCACATGATGGCAAACACGCCCCATGCCAATGTTGCGCCCATGGGGATGTTCTGGTCGCCCCGGAAGTTTGTCCCGCACACTGCAAAACGTACCCGATGCCTCTTCCGCACCCACGGGGATGTTCCGGTCACTCTTGGAAGTTCATTCCATGCACTGCCGAAATGCACTGAGCGCCGCTGCTGCACCCACGGGGATGTTCCAGTCACTCCCGGAAGTTAGTCCTGCACACTGCCAAACGCACCCTGAAGCCTCTGCCATGCCACCAGCGGGGATGTTCCAGTCACTTCTGGAAGTTCATCCCACACACTGCCGAATGCGCCCCACACTGATGTTGCACCCACGGGGATGTTCCGGTTGCTCCCAGAAGTTTATTCCCATGCACAGCTGAACGTGCCCTGATGCCTTTACTGCACCTGCGGGGATGTTCCGGTCACTCCCAACGTTCATCCCGTGCGCTACTGAATGCAGCCAATGCTTCTGCTGCACCAGCAGGGATGTTCTGATTGCTGCCCCAAAGTTCATCCCTGTGCACTACAAAATGCGCCCGACAACTGCCACGCCCGCGGGGATGTTCCAGTCGTTCCCCGAATGTTGGTACCCGCGCACTGCTAAATATGGCTGACACTTCCTCCACTCCTGCAGGGATGTTCTGTAAGCTCCTGGAATTTAATCCTTTCACAATGCCAAATGTGCCTGAAGCTTCTACCACACCCGTGGGGATGTTTCAGTCACTCCTGTAAGCTTGTCGCATGAACTGCCGAATGCGCCTGACGGATTTGCCGAGCCCACAGGGATGTTCCGATCACTCTTGGAAGTTCATCCTGTGCACTGCTGAAAGCGCCCAATGCCTCTGTCTCGCCCGCAGGCATGTTTCAGTTGCACCGGAAGTTTGTCCCCGCACTGCCGAACGTGCCTAAGCCTCTGCCACACCCGGGGGGGATGTTCTGCTAGCTCTCAGAAGTTCATCCCACACATGGAAAAGGCACCTAACACCTTCGCCGCACCTGCAGGGATGTTCCGGTCGCTCCCAGAAGTTTGTACTTTGCACTGCCCAATGCACCCGAAGCCTCTGCCACACTCGCAGGGATGTTCCGGTTGGTCCTTGAAGCTCATCCCTGTGCACTGCCAAACATGTCGGATGCCACAGCCATGCCCACGGGGATGTTCAAGTCACTCCCGGAAGTTTGTCCCATGCACTGGCAAATGCGCCCGACACCTCTTCCACGACCATGGGGATGCTCCGGTCACCCCCAAAAGTTCATTCCCGTGCACTGCCAAACATGCCCTGACGTCTCTGCTGCACCCGCCGGGATGTTCCAGTTGCTCCCGGAAGTTGGTCCTATGCACTGCCAAATGTGTCCACTGCTGCAGCAGCACCTGCGAGGATGTTCAGGATGCTTCCGGAAGTTCATCCTGCACACTGCCAAATGTGCCCAAAGCATCTGCTGCCCCTGTAGGGATGTTCTGGCTGCTCCCGGAAGTTCGTCCCTGCACTCTATCAAATGTTCCCAAAGCATCTGCCGTGCCTGCGGGGATGCTCCAGTTGCTCCGAGAAGTTCGTCTCAAGCACTGCCAAATGCGTCAGACACCTCTGCCGCATCCGCGAGGATGTTCTGGTCACTCCTAGAAGTTCATCTTGCACACTGCCAAATGCGCCAGATGCCTCTTCTGTGCCCGCTAGGATGTTCCAGTCGCTCCCGAGAAGTTCGTCCGGCGCACTGCTCAACGTGCCCGAAGCCTCTGCCACGCCGGCAGGGATGTTCCGGCTGCTCCCGGAAGTTTGTCATGTGCACTACCAAATGCACCAGATGAATCTGCTGCGTCTGCCGAGATGTTCTGATCACTCCCGGAAGTTTGTTGCGCATGCTGCCGAACTCAACCTGCACCTTTGCCATGCCCACAGGGTATATTCCAGTCACTCCCAGAAGTTCATCCAGAGCATTGCAAAAGTGCCGACGCCTCTGCCGCACCCACAGGTATGTTCTGGTTGGCCCTGGAAGTTTGCCCCGTGCACTGCCCAATGCGCCGGAAGCGTCTACCATGCTGGGGGGTTGTTCCGGCAGCTCCCGGAAGATCATCCCGCACACTGTTGAACGTGCCCAACACCTCTGCCACAATCGCAGGGAGGTACAGGTCACTCCCAGAAGGTCATTCTGAGCACTGGCGAATGTGCCCAACCCCGCTACAGTGCTTGCAGGGATGTTCCAGTAGCTCCAGAAGTTTTTCCCATGCACTACCAAATGTGCCCCATTGCAATGTTACGCCTGCAGGGATGTTCCGGTCGCTCCCAGAAGTTTGTCCTGCTCACTGCAAAATGCACCTGATGCCTCTGCCACACCCACAGGCGATAAGCTACTGCTCCAATTCGCTCAATTACCTCATATGGTCCAAAATACTTCCTAGCCAGCATTGCTGTAGTTGGCTTTCCAGCCTTTATTTTCCTCCTAGGATGGATTTTAAGATAGACATAGTCACCTACCTTAAATTCCACTTCCTTCCTCCCTTTATCCACTTGTTTCTTCATTCAGTCCCTTGCTTGCTCAAGCTCATGCTTGAGTTTCTTCAAGACCTCATCTCTTGACTGAAGTGCAACATCAACTTCATGTATGCTGCTGTTCCCCATGGTATAACTTGACATTCCTGGGGGTATTCTTCCATATACGGCTTGGTATGGTGTCATCTTGATTGCCACATGATAGGCAGTATTATACCACAGTTCTGCCCATGGTATGTACTCCTCCCAATCATTTTGATGATCATGGCAAAAACACCTTAAGTACTACTCTAGGGTTCTATTGGTTACCTCACTTTGTCCATCTGTTTGTGGATGAAAGGCGGATGAGGCGACCAAGTTGCTGCCGAGCTGTGTAAAAAGCTCATTCCAGAACTTGCTCATGAAAACAGTATCTCTATCGGACAGCATTGTCCGTGGTATGCCATGAACTCTTACCACATTTTTTATGAACTCTTGGGCTACTTCTTTTGCCGTGTATGGTTGCTTGAGTGGCACAAAGTGTGCACTCTACTACGGTTAATATCACCTTGTAACCCTTGCTGTTGGGCATTCCTGTGATGAAGTCCATTGTTAAGTCTTCCCAAACCTGTCCTGGTACTGGCAAAGGCTGCAACAACCCCTTGGGCTAGCCACCTTCTGGTTTGGTGCGCTGACAAACATCACATTCTCGGACTAGCTTCCTGATCTCAGCCTTAAGTCCTTCCCACCAAAAGAATAGCTTGATCCGCATGTAAGTATGGAACCATCCTGAATGTCCTAGTTCTCGTGAGTTGTGGAAGTAATTCAAGATCTTCCCTCTTAGTCCCGGTATGTTTGGTACATACGCCTGTTGGTTGTGCCAAATATACCCATTCTTCAGGGTGAATTTACTAACCTTAGGGTCAAAATTCTTGATCTTCTCCATGAGCTCTTGGCTTTGAGGGTCAATTTCTATTGCCTCCTTGATTTCTGTCCATACATTCCACTCCGCTCCACTAATGGCAGTGAGGCATGCGTCATTAGGCTCACATGCTGTCCACAATGCTTGACCTCCATTGCTTCTGGACAATACGTTTTGCCACCTTGTTTTCCTTGCCTGGTTTGTATATTATTTCATACTCGTATCCCAGCAACTTGACAAGGAACTTTTGCTGCTCTGGGGTGGTAATTTTCTGCTCCATGAGGCTTCTCAAGGGTTGTTGATCCGTAATGATCAGGAATTTCCTCCCAAGAAGGTAAGGTCGCCATACCTTGACTGCATGGATGATAGCTAACATCTCTTTGGCATATACTGACCATTCCTTCTTCATGGGCCCTAAGACTCTGCTCATGTATGAAATAGGTCTTCGGCTTGACTCAGGACAGCACCTATTCCATCTTGACATGCGTCAGTGTGAAGCTTGAAGGTTTGGTTGAAGTCGGGCAGTGCTAACACCTTTACAAGATGAGTCTTCAAGAAAAGGGGATTGTTGAGAACCTAAGTATGCAGGAAAGGCAACAGGCAGAAAATGAGGAAGCAAAGGAGAGCATGGGCCAGAAAATGTGCACAACAAGCAACAGCAAGTATGCAGCGCAGCCGTGAAGCCTGGCCAGTATTTGACTTAATCCTAATTAATGAAGGACATTCACACCAACAGGAGTTCCAGCATAAGAAGGATAATCGCATCAAGAAGAGTTCCAGCAGTAGGAGGACATCTACGCGGGCTCGGCTTAGGCATCGGATGCATTTGGCAGTGCTCGGGATGAACTTCTAGGAGTGATTGGAACATCCCTGTAGGTGCATCTGAGAAGTAGGCTGCATTCAAAAGTTTGCAGGATGAACTTATGGGAGCGACCAGAACATTCCCGTGGGCATGGCAGCGGAGTTGGACACGTTCGGCAGTGCGTGGGATGAACTTCTGGGAATGACCGGATCATCCCTACAGGCACAGCAGAGGCATCAGGTGTGTTTGGCAGTGCACAGGATGAACATTGGGGAGTGACTGGAACATCCCTGTGGGCACAGCAGCAGCGTCGGGCAGCATTGGGCACATTCGGCAGTGCACAGGGATGAACATCTGGGAGTGACCAGTACAACCCCGTCGGCACAGCAGCAGTGTTGGACACATTTGGCAGTGCTCTGGACAAACTTCCGGGATCAACCGAAACATCCATGCAGGTGCGGCAGAGGATTCGCATTCCAGGAGCGACTGGAACATCGACGTAGGTGCGGCAGAGGCTTTGGGCGTGTTCAGCAGTGCATGGGATGAACTTCCGAGAGTGATTGGAACATCCCTGCTGGCGCGGCTGTGGCATCAGACACGTTTGCTAGTGCACAGGATGAAACTTTCAGAAGCGACCAAAACATATCCCCGGGTGCAGAAGAGGCATTGGGTGCATTTGGAAGTGCGCAGGACAAACTTCTTGGAGCGACCGGAACATCACTGCAGGTGTGGCAGCGGTGTGGGGTGCACGGGATGAACTTTTGGGAGCAACCAGAAAATCCCTGTAGGCTCGGCAGAGGCATTGGATGTGTTCGGCAGTGCTCCAGACGAACTTCTGGGAGCGACCAGAACATCCCTGCAGGCCTGGCAGAACGAACTTCTAGGATCAACTAGAAAATGCCTGCAGGCTTGGAAGAGGCTTCAGACGCAATGTGCAGTGCTCGGGACGAACTTCCGGGAGCAACCGGAACATCCCCGTGGGTGCAGCAGAGGCATCGGGTGCATTCGGCCGTGCACGGGATGAACTTTCAAGAGTGACTGGATCATCCCCGCAGGCTTGTCTGAGGCATCAGACACATTCAGCAGTTCTCAAGACGAACATCCAAGAGCGACTGGAGTGCGGCAGAGGTGTCAAGCACGTTCAACAGTGCACGGGATGAACTTCTGGAAGTGACCGGAACATCCCTTCAGGAGCAGCAAAGGCTTCGGGCACGTTGAGCAGCGCTTGGGATGAACTTCCGAGGAATGACCGGAACATTCCCGTGAGTGCGGCAGCGGCATTGGGTGCGTTCTTGTTGAGGACCTTAGGAGGCAAAGGGAGCGTGAGAGAATGCGCGCAAGGCGCCAGGCAGCAAGAGAGGCAGCAACCGACCAGCAAGTGCGCACAACCAGCATGCACACAGCAAGCAGTGAAGCACGGCCAGGTTCTGACTCAGTCCTAATCAATTGTGGAAATGAAGCCAAGAAGAAGACCAGCATTGGCAGGACACGCATGAAGCAGTCCGAGCAGGAAAAGGAGAGTGACGGCGTGAAGAATTCCAGCAGCAGCAGGACATCTTGGCAGGATTACCTTGGCAAGATGACCACGCCAAAGAGAAGTCTTGGAGAGGAAGGACGCCACAGCAAGAAGTCTAATTCAAGAAGGAAATGGCAAAGAAGAAGTCAGCAGCTATAGGAAAGAAGATAAGATAAGGACAGAAGGACTTAGTCAAAGTAGGATTTCTAGTCTTAGTAGGAATTCAAGAAAGACCAAGAATCCTAGTAGGATTAGGAAACAATGGGATAAGGAACCTAAGTACTAGTTAAATTAGGATAAGGCTATTTTAGGACTATAAGCGAGGAGCTCATATGCTACGAATTTTGTATATTTCTCATTCATTAATCATGAATCAAAGGTAAGCATTCTTGCTCACATTCTTGTTTATTTTTCGGTTATCTTTTAAGAGTTTTCTTGAGATAACTTGGGCTTAAGTCAAGGTTAAGAGTTGTCTTCCTTGCTTAAGAGCTAAGGTTGAAGTTAAGAGTTGTCTTCTTCAACCAAGGCAAGTTGTGATAGGTTTAAGAGTTGTCTTGCCTATCCAACATATCTTTTATATATTAGTTAACCCGAAGGACAGCTTAGGGAGACATAAATATAAGAAAAGAACTCAAGAATCAAATGGGACAGCAAGTTAGGAAGGATTCCAGTAGGTATTGTTGAAAATGAAGGGATTGAGGGTGAAGATAAAAGGCCCAAATAACTCTTTGATTGGCCTATGTACACCCATATCAAGCCCCAAAGCCCATATCAAGCTAACCACTAAAGGACGAAATAACGGCTAGTAAGCTAATCACTAATGGACGAAATAACGGCTAGTTCTTGAAATTGAAAGCTATGCTGTTATGTGTTGTACCTAGCGTTAGGATGTTGTATATATATACCCAAGATGTGTAAAGTGAAAAACAAGCTTCTTTATTCTTTCATCAATACTTTCTTTCACACTTATTTGTTTCTTCAATATTTTTCACATGGTATCAGAGCAGGTTTTATCTTGAATCTAGCTTTTACCTTTTGTTGCTTTGTTGGTTCTTGGTGTATCAAGACATTCCCCTTCATAGCCAAATTAAAGAATGGAAAGGGAGGGCTCGTCATACAACACCAAGAGCAGAAGTTCCTTCAAGGGAGTTGATAATGATGGTAACACCACCTTGAAACTTACCACATTTCCCTTGAATGGAAAAAATTACTCAATTTGGATCAATCCCGCTGAAAGAGCATTATGTGGAAAACGAGCATTGGGTTTCGTGAATGGAAGAATCACAAAGCCCACAGACACATCAAGTGAAGAATATGAAGATTGGTGTTATAATGACAACTTGGTGTACACATGGATTTTAAATTCCATGGAACCATCCTTGGTAGGTGCATTCTCAAAGGCTGAAACTTCTAAAGCACTTTGGGAGTCTATCAAGAGACAATTTGGTCATCAAGGAAACTTGATGAGAATATACGAGTTGAAGCAGTTCATCAACAATATCAGCCTTAGTGGAGGTGATCCGATAGAATATAACACCAAAATTAAGGAGGCATGGGATGAACTTCAATCATTAAGGCCGAATACTACCAACATTGAAGAGGTGGAAAAAAGGGCCAATGAAGATCTTGTGATATCGTATTTGATGGGTTTGGGTTCGGACTACGAAGATCTTCGGAATCACATTCTTAGAATTGAACCTTTGCCTTATTATGACGATGTTGCAAACAAGGTTAATAAAGAGTACTTGCAAAGAAAGATTTTGAATGGGAATTCAAGCAAGGCTGAGAGAGGTAGTTTGGTGGACAGCAAGGAAGAAGGCAGGATGGTCCAAGGAGCAAAAGTTAAGGCTAAGTGTGATAAATGTGGACGGATGCACAACCTTAAAGACAAATGCTGGAAGTGTGGGCACTGCAAGATGCTTGGTCATACTAAAGAAAAATGTTGGGTTCTTAATCCACATTTGAGGCCAGTTAACTTCAAGGAAAAGGCGCCACCACAAGGTGCTCAAAATGCAATCGAAAAAGGGAACTCAAAACTCCTTGAGGATTTGGCCAAACTACTTCGGAACCATCTTCCAAGCTCCTCTCAAGGTATGATTTCCAACTCACATTTTAAGTTTGACCCTTGGGTTATTGATTCAGGTGCTACTAATCATATGTTTAGAAATAAAAACATGGCATCTAGAATAGAAACCCTAGGAAACATTAGAAATGTGACAATAGCCAATGGTAGTGAAATACCCATTAAGGGATTAGGAGATATTAAAGTTTTATCCAAGAGAACAAGTGGCCTTTATATGCCAAATTTTTCATCAAATTTGCTGTCCGTTAGTAGAATAACAAAAGACTTAAATTGTCATGTTACCTTTGAACCCAATAAGGTGATATTTCAGGACATGTCAACTGGGAAGAAGATTGGTGAGGGAACCTTACATGACGGCCTATATTTTTTGGATAGTACCAATCAAGCCCTTAGAGTTGAGGAAGACAGTGGACTTCAGAAAATTTGGCATGCAAGACTAGGCCATCCTCCTAGTAACATTCTGTGTAAAATGATTCCGAAAATGAAGTTTAGTGATTTTAAACAATGTAGGGCTTGTAATCTTGGAAAACAGACTAAACTTCCTTTTGTACATTCGGAAACTTGTTATAATGAAATATTTGATCTTGTTCACTCTGATCTATGGACTTCTCCTTTAGAATCTCACAATGGCTTTAGATATTTTGTCACATTCATTGATCACAAGTCGAGATACACTTGGATATACTTGATTAAAAACAAATCAGAGACCTTATCATGTTTTAAAGAGTATGTTTCCTTAATTGAAAATCAACTTGGTAAAAGGATTAAGATTCTTAGGAGCGACAATGGGGGAGAATATACTAGTCACGCCTTTGAGAATTACTTGAGCACTTTAGGGATAGTTCATCAAACGACTTGCCCCTACACACCTGAACAAAATGGTGTGGCCGAGCGGAAAAATCGGCACATTTTAGATGTAGGAAGGTCACTAATGTTTCATCACAATGTCCCTAAAAGATATTGGAATGAAGCCATTCTCACTGCCATACATTTGATAAATCGTATGCCTTCGAAGTTGTTGAATGGAAAATCTCCTTTTGAATTGTTGCATAATAGGCAACCAAACTTATCTTATCTAAAGGTATTTGGTTGTACTTGTTATGTTCACATCCCTAATCATGCTAGAGATAAATTGAGTCATAGGAGTGTAAAGTGCATATTTTTAGGGTATTGCATTGATAAAAAGGGTTATAAATGTTTAGATCCTTCTACGAATGAGAAATTCTTGTCAAGAAATGTTACTTTTCTGGAAAGTGATCCTTACTTTGATAAAGTGAGAAATGAAGGAGAAATGAAAGGGGATCCTCTTCCCCTATCTATTGTAGGTAATCGGTTGAGTTTGTTAAGGAATAACGATCAAATCAATAATGGAGTTAGTTTGAATGAAAGCGAAAAAGAGGATTTTATCTATGAAGATTCAACACAACAAAATGGTGATATTCATGAACCATTGGAATCAAATAAAGAACAAAACATAGTTAGCGAAAGTCAAAGTGAGGAAACACCTTGTGATGAGAACCCTAATGATCAATTAGTTTTAGAGCATGAAATCCCATTTAGTTCCTCACCGGTGGGTCAAAATGAGAGAGAGTCCGATTCTTCATCACATGATCAAAATTTTTCTCTTAGAAGATCTCAAAGAATTAGGAAGCCTCCATCCGAATGGCAGAAAAATAGGGTATTCTTTTATGGGAACAAAGTCACAGCACATCCTATACAAAATTATTATACCTTAGATAATGTTAAAGAGAGTTATAGAGTGTTTTTAAGCAAATTGGATAGTTTGAAAGAGCCATCTTGCTACAACGAGGCCAAGGACATTCCTATTTGGAGAAATGCCATGGATGAGGAGTTGGAAGCTTTAGTTAAGAATAAGACATGGGAAATTGTTACTCTTCCCCAAGGTAAGAAAACAGTTGGGTGTAAATGGGTGTACAAAACCAAGCTGAAGAGTGATGGTTCCATTGAGAAACATAAAGCTAGATTGGTTGCTAAAGGATTCACTCAAACCTATGGTTTAGATTACACGGAGACATTTGCCCCAGTAGCCAAAATGAACACCATTAGAGTTATTTTGTCCTTAGCCACTAATTATGAATGGGAAATGTATCAAATGGATGTTCGAAATGCTTTTCTCCAGGGGGAATTAGAAGAAGAGGTTTACATGGATATCCCACAAGGATACAACATTAAAGTACCAAAACTGCATGTATGTAAGCTTAGAAAAGCCATCTATGGCTTAAAACAATCTCCTAGGGCCTGGTACTCTAAGTTGTTAAGTGCTTTAACTTCTCAACACTTTAAGGTTAGTAGTGCTGATCACTCTTTATTCATAAAACACTCCAATAATGGTATTACTGTTGTGATAATATATGTGGACGATATCATTATAACAGGGAGTGATACTTTGGGAATAAACAGCACTAAAAGTTATTTAAAGTCTACTTTTGATATTAAAGACCTTGGACACTTACGGTATTTTCTAGGTATAGAGATAGCCCATTCTAATAAAGGGCTATTTCTATCCCAAAGAAAATACACACTTGATCTTTTGAAAGAGACAGGTAAGCTTGGAGGGAAGATAGCATCAACTCCAATTGAAGTACAAGCCAAAAAGAAGGAGGGCAAACCAATTGAAGACATCAAGCAATATCAAAGAATTGTAGGTAAGTTAATCTACTTAACTATTACAAGACCTGACATTTCTTTTGCTGTGAATCAGGTAAGCCAATTCATGACTTGTCCAATGACCAATCACATGGAAATGGTGGACCGAATACTCAAATATCTCAAAGGAACTCTAGGACAAGGATTACTAATGAAGAAACATGGACATCACCAAATTTTTGCCTACACGGATGCTGATTGGGCAGGAAGCATTGAAGATCGCAAGTCTACAACTGGATATTGTACTTTTGTTGGTGGGAATTTAGTGACTTGGAAGAGTAAAAAGCAAACCGTGGTGGCCAAATCAAGTGCCGAAGCTGAATATAGAGCAATGGCTTCAACCACCAGTGAATTGATATGGTTGAAGGCATTGGTTGAAGATTTGGGTTTTAATGTCGAGGCACCTATGAAGCTACATTGTGATAACAAATCGGCGATACATATTGCAAACAATCCGGTGTTTCATGAGAGGACCAAGCATATAGAGGTAGATTGTCACTTTATAAGAGAAAAATATTTGAACAAGACAATCTCAATGCCTTATGTCAAGAGCGAAGATCAATTGGCGGACATATTCACCAAACCTCCGAGTATTCAACAACTTCAAAAGTTTGTATGCAAGTTGAACTTGATCAATTTGTTCAAGCCCAACTTGAGGGGGAGTGTTGAAAATGAAGGGATTGAGGGTGAAGATAAAAGGCCCAAATAACTCTTTGATTGGCCTATGTACACCCATATCAAGCCCAAAGCCCATATCAAGCTAACCACTAAAGGACGAAATAACGGCTAGTAAGCTAATCACTAATGGACGAAATAATGGCTAGTTCTTGAAATTGAAAGCTATGCTGTTATGTGTTGTACCTAGCTGTTAGAAAAGTAAAATCAACTTGTACCTAGCCGTTAGGATGTTGTATATATATACCCAAGATGTGTAAAGTGAAAAACAGCTTCTTTATTCTTTCATCAATACTTTCTTTCACACTTTTTGTT